>JAQZBX010039106.1:0-23159 GCA_029593785.1 Cabassous unicinctus
GTTCCTCATTCCTTATTTTATATATTTACATCTGCTCTCTCTTTTTCTTTATTAGTCAGGCTAAGGGTATGTCAATTTTATTGATGTTCTCAAAGAAACAGCTTTTGGTTTTGTTTATATTTTCTAGTGGTTTACTATTTTCTACTTCATTTAGTTCTGCTCTAATCTTTATTATTTCTTTCTTTCTACTTCTTTTGGAGTTAGTTCATTGCTCTTTTTCCAATTCCTCCACTTGTGCAGTTAGGTCTTCAATTTTAGCTCTCTCTTCTTTTTAATATATTCACTTATGGCTATGAATTTCCCTCTCAGTACAGCTTTGTCTGTGTAACATAGGTTTTGATGTGTTGTATTGTCATTTTCATTCATTTTGATGTAGTTACTGATTTCTTTGGAGATTTCCTCCTTGAACCACTGTTTGTCTAAGAGTGTCTTGTTTATCTTCAATATCTTTGTGCCTAATCTTGTTCTCTGGTCCTTAGTGATTTTCAATTTCATTCCATTGTGTTCAGAGAAATTACTTTCTATTATCTCAATCTTTATGAATTAATTGAGAGTTATTCTGCTGCCTAGCATGTGGTCTATCTCAGAGTATGATCCATGTGCACTCGAGAAAAAAGTATATCCCACTGTATTTGTGTGTAGCATTCTGTATATTTCTATTAGGTCCAAATCCTCTAATGTATTATTCAGAGACTTTGTTTCTTTTTTGAGTCTCTGTCTAAATGTTGTGTCTCCTGGTGATAATTGTGTATTAAAGTTCCTCACTACAACTCTAGAGGCATTTATGTCTCCACTTAGTCTTTCTAGTGTTTCCTCCATGTATTTTAAGGTGCCCTGATTAGGTGCATAAAATTTATGATGGTTCTTTCTTCATGAAAGATTACTCCTTTTACTAATATATATTGTCCATCTTTGTCTCTTACAATAATTTTGATTTAAAGTCTATTTTGTCTGATTTTAAGATAGCTACTCCCACCCTTTTCTGGTTATTATTTGCTTGTAAAATTGTTTTCCCACCATTCACTTTATGCCTCCTTGAATCCTTGGGTCTAAGGTGGGTTTCTTGTAGACAACATATAGATGGGTCATATTTCCTTATCCATTGTGCCAATCTGTGTCTCTTGACTCATGAGTATAATCCATTAACATTCAGTATTATTACTCTCAATGAATTTCTTTCACCAGGCATATTTTCTTTGAGTTTATGTGTGTTATATATTGTTTTTATTTCTCTTTTTGTCTTTTTAGTTGTTCTTACACTCTCCTCCAACTCTCTCTCTCTTGTTTTATTCCTTTCCACCTGTAGAACTTCATTAAGCATTTCTTGAAGTGCAGGTTTCTTATTGGCATACTCTCATAATTTCTGTTTATCTGTGAATATTTTGAACTCTCCATCATTTTTGAATGCCAGCTTTGCTGGGTAGAGAATTTGCGGCTGGATGTTTTTTTCTTTTATACCTTGACTATGTCATACCACTGTCTTCTTGCCATCATGGTTTCAAATGAGAAATCAGCACTTAATTATTTTGAGCTTCCCTTGTATATAATGGTTCTGTTATCTCTTGCTGCCTTGAGCATTTTCTCTTTGTCTTGAGCATTGGACATTTTGATAAGTATATGTCTTGGAGTAGGTCTGCTGGGATTTATGCTGTTTGGGGTGCACTGTGTTTCCTGGACATGTACATCCATCTCTCTCAATAGGGTTGGGGAGTTTTCAGCCATTATTTCCATCAACACCCCTTCTGTTCCCTTTTCCTACTCTTCTCCCTCTGGGATGCTTATAATGCATATCTTTGTGCCTTTGTGTTGTCATTTAAATCCCTAAGTCCCTGCTGCATTTTTTCTATAATTTTATCTATCTGTTCTACTATTTGCTTTATTTCAGTAGTATTGCCTTCCACATCCCTAATTCTTTCTTCTGCCTGTTCAAACCTGCTGTTTTGTGATTCCAGCATCTTTTTGATTTATTAGATTGTGCCATTCATCACCATCATATCTATTATCTTTTTATATACATTTACAATTTCTTCAGTATGTTCTCCCTATGTATTCTTAATACCCTTAATCTCTTCCTTCACTTCATTAAGTTGGTCCATGTTATTTGTTTGGACATCTTTGATTAGTGCGATGTTCTGCATCCCTTCCTGGTTTTTAGTTTGTTCATTGTACTGGTCCATGTCTTCCTGTTTTTCAGTGTGGTTTGTAGTTTTTTTTTGCCCTTTCATCATCATTTTACCTCAATGGGTTTATTCATTTGATTAGCTTCTCTTTCTCCTCTAGAGTTTTATTGAGCTTGTGGTTCTGTGTGTGTGTTAAGTTTTCTCTTTGACACTTTGTTCCTCCTTTTCTGTTTTCTTGCTGTTTCCTATGTCCCTTGATGGAAAAAGATCAGGGCCAGGGAAATAAAAAGAGGTAAGAAAGGAAAAAGGATAATAGTAATAATAATAAAAGTTAGAAGAGGGTCCATATAGCAGTTAGTAAAATGTATATTTAACTCATGTAAGCAGTGTAGAGTAACAGGGAAAAACAAGTGAAGTACAATGAAATGGGAAATTAAATAGGGGAAAATGTATAGAATGATTTAAAAGGCCAGAATGATGATCAGGAGAGATAGAAAGAGAAAAGAAATGGCTGAAAAGAAAAAGTTAATTAAAAAAAAAATAAACAGGACAGACAAGATAGAAATCTAAACCAGTAAAGTTGAGTACTAATGAAAAAAGTACAGAAAGCAGAGGGTAAAAAGGTGACGGAGGGAAGAGATAGCATTGTTAGACAAAATCAATATACACAGTAAATGGGAAATCAAGGAAGAAGAAGCACAGCAAAGAAGAAACAAGCTAGCAACACATAATTTAAAAAATGGGGTGTGGGTGGAGAGGAAAGAGGATAGAAAAGCAAGAGACAAGCAAACAAACAAAAACCAAACAAACACACAAGCAAGCAGTCAAACCAAGCTTAGGAAGAACAGTCCTCCTTCTTGGGCCCTTGTGGAGCCTCTCAATCTGCCTGTGTTCATCAATCAATTACCCTTCAGGCTTCTCTCTGCAGGTTTTGAGGCAGACTTTAGCGAGTAAACTAAGTTCCTTTTTTTTTTTTTTAAGAGAAATAAGATTTCCAAAAGAAATTAGTACCACAATAATGTCTGATTTCCCTGTCCCACATCATCAGCTGGATGTTAGATATCCCAGTGAATCACTACTCTTAGAGGAGCCGGGACTCAAACTAGGGACCTCATATATTCAAGACAGAAATTCCTCCACTGAGCTAACTTACTAATTTCAGTTAGCTCTTCAGAAAGCTATTTGGTCACTTTCCCTGTGAAGGTTTTACTCTCCTTTGGCAGCTGGATTCAGCAGGCTATATGAGCAGATCCTCCCTCCCTTCTCCTGGTTATGTTGAGTTCCCTTTTGCAATTCAAATGGGACCCTGATGACTGAGTTCACCTCACTGAAATGGTTTACAAACCTCTTCTAGGCCACCCACTCCTCCCAGGGGATTTAAAATAGGCTTGTGGAAACTTATTAAGCACTACCCACTGCTGACTCCCTCAGGGGAGTTGAAATTCTGACAGTCCACAGTGAAGAACTATTAAATTGGTTGAGTCCACCCTCTCTCAAGCCAAGCCTCTGTATCCCAGGGCAGTTAGGTAAATCAGGCTTCCTCAGCAGATTTTCCTCTCCCCTCAGCCTGGTGCCACTTCAAGCTGGCTGGTGGGCTTCCCAAAGTTCTAAGGGGGTCCAGGCAACCAAACCCATGGAAAGGAAACCCCTCTCCACTCCTTGCCAGAAGCCTCCCACTGTCAGAGAAAACTCCCTCTTGCTGGGTTGCTGGCAGGAGTCGGGGCACACTGTAGCCCTTTGCCCTAATGGTCGGTCTTAAAACTCATGGTTTTATCTTGAGCAATTTATCTCCTATCTCCCTGTCCAGCTCCCTCCAGATTGATGTCCCAAATGCTCTCACTCTGTGGGCTCCCAGAACAGCTCACTTGGGCAGGATCCTGTCACCAATCAGCTGTCTTTTGCGAGAGATGGTGAGTGCCCACTTAATCTGACTGCATTTTGCCTCCTTCTCCCTATTCTTTTCAATTCCACATATATTTTAGAATAATCTTGCTTATAGAAATGCCTTGGATTTTTATAGTAATTGCATTAAAATAAAAATTGTATTAAATTAAATTGCATTAATGTATTATCAATTGTATATCAATAAAGGGGAACCTACTTTTTATTATATTGAATGTTCCAATGAATTAAAATGTTCTCCCAAAATATTTAGAAACTCTTCCACTTCTTTTACCAGAATTTTGTATTTTATACCATGGAAGTCCCCAACATGTTTGTAGTAATTTCAAATTTTAAAAATTTTGAGTCACAAAAAAAAAAAAAAAAAAAAAAAAAAAAAGATTTAATCACTAGATGGCAGAAACAGCCAAAAATTTTTTGGGATCTGAAACATTCACAAATTATTTTGCCAGGGGAGTTTCCTCCAAATAGTAAACCTTTCAGATGCAAGTGGTGGGAGGGAGATGACCAGAAAAACAGATGATGGGAAATCTTCCAAACAACTGAGGAAGATCAAGAGGAAGAGGGATGCTGATTACATATCTTGTTAGTGACAGAGTCAGAGTAGGGGAAGCCTCTGAACCAGAGAACTTTAAAGTACAAAATTGGCTTGGTGCCTAATAAGTACGTGAGCTTATCTTATCAACTGGGAATAGATGCTGGACAAAGTTGTACACGATTTTTGGCCATAGGCAAAACAGGTTAATCCCAACTGACTAAAAGTTGTTTGTTCTGGGTATTTTTTAAACAAATGGATATGTAAGAATTTGAGTTTTGTGCAAGAGGGTTTTGTTAATAGACCCATGATCTGAAGAAATAAACACACAGTATGGCTATAAATAGGTCTTCTTTGGCTTATGTACATAACAATCCATGCCCTGGATACATGTTGTTTATAATCTAAATTGTGCATTATTTAACAATGCCAGAGTTTGAAATCAGCAGTAAAGCATCTTAATGGACTCAGAGGCCTCCAAGGGGAAAAACTATGATTTGAAAGCCTGTTTGCAAATAGTCTGCCCATTTACTAGGCGAAAATAGAAGCAAATAGGTTAGAAATGGAGAAAACTTTGATGTGTTTAATATATTTGAACAATAGATTGACAGTGTAGCCCCTTGGTACATGACCCTGGCTAACTGTGAGATGTGGCCAGAGTTATCTACTCACATGCAACAAGGAGTGCTAGTAAGAAAATACAGTACTCTTTCTGCAGCTAATGCATTATCTAGTGCAATGTGGTTGTCAAACACCATGACCCCTAAAGCACGATGAAATTCAGACATGAGTTCTATTCCTTGAGCAATTTATTTATTTTGTGCATATAGCTCCTTGAACATGGCTATCTGTGTTTCTTTTAATTGCTATATATTCTACACATATGCTTTCCCCCAAATTAATGCCCCCAAATTAGTGCTGCTATGGTGGTTAAAAACAAGGGTACCTTTGGGGAAGTTCATTTGTGCTGTTGGAGAATGTGATTAGTGGATTGTGCGGGAGAGAGGGTGTGAGGAATTCTGCTTCTGAGTAAAAGTCTATTGGAATTTTTAGTTAACACCGAAGTGCAAGATACATTGTCTAGACCAGGGATTCTTAATATTTTTTGTTCCATGGACCCCTTTTCCATGCAGGAGAAATGAATACTACTTTAATTTATTTATTGCATGCATTCATAAGTGAAGGAAATGCTAGATTTCAGTTAGAAGTCAGAGAAAATAGATATTAATTTGAGGGTTTTTTTTTTTTTTTCAATTCAAACTCATGGACCTCCTGAAATCTTTCTAAGACCCTGGTTAAGAAACCCTGGTCTATATTCATATGGGGGTTTCTGTGAAAAGGTGGAGACATTTAATTCTTTTACAGTCCTATCAGGCTCCTTCCACAGTCAGTATTCTTTGGTTTTCTATAAAGCTAATTTTCTGTGGATTCATACAATTCCTGGTGGTGCTATTGGGATCATATAATGTTTTGGCCATACAAGTTTGTGTTAGCTGCCTTGTATTCAGCATTTGAGTCTTAAATTTTTATGAACACAGACCACAATTTCCTATATGTTAGTGGGAGATTACCATCTGGACACATTTACTGTACTTTGATGGCTGTTGTAATGGACTCATATGTATAAGAGAGAGTATAGTATATCATTGCCAGGAAAGTTGAATTATGGTATGTGCATTAAAAGCAGGTTTTTGGAGCCAAGCCTAGCATGAAGGTATATACACCAACTTATATATTGCTATGGCTAAACTATATGCAGGTTTTCTTGGTAGACAATTTTATGGATCTCCTTATTCAGATTTGTGTGCCTTGGTGATTGAATATCATGCCAATTGCAAATAGTAAATAGCAACAGTGTGTTATTACTGGTGTGGGATCTGTGTGCAGATGGTTCAAAACAAAGTTGTTAATTTAGTCATCCACCAAATTAAGTCTTGAACTAGGGGCCACTCACACATGGATCCTTACAAGTGGACCAAATTATTTCAAAGGTAGACATCCATTGTGGTTCATTTGGCCTTTATTTTTCCTGTTTATTGCATTGCCACAGGGTCTCAGAAGGGGACCATTAGCATATCACTTTGGATCTGGGGAATTTTTTCTAAGGCAGACATTCATATAGCTTTAATTGCCTCAGAGGTGGCCCTTGGGAAGTGACAGTGTAGTTGCACCAATAAATTCCCTCAAATATTAGCTTTTCTACCAGGCTTTTCATTATTCCTTTCTCTTCTCTGTAAAATGGGGTATATGTCTCTTCTTATCAGCATCCAGAAGAGTAGCATTGGGCAGCAACCTCCTTCAAATATTTCCAAAGTTTCATTTGGGGTGAGAAAACCTGGTGATCATTGCACAATCATAAGTATGTAAGAATCAGATTGAAAGGAAACACTCCCATACAAAGTGAAGTTAGGTTTACCTATGGGATTGAATATGTTTTTTTAAATAAGAATGTCCTTTGTTGCATATCCAAGGGCCATGGTTATTTACCATGGGCAATCAGCTTTGTAATTGCTGTAGGACCCACTTTCATTGAGTATTATATAAGTTTTGCAGTTAATATTTTGTGAAGGTTATGCTAATAAAATATTCCCAAACCAGTTTAAATTCCTGATTTCTTAGGGACACCTTAGCCCAGGTGGTATTGTTTAGCTATTATCATCATTGTATACATTGATCAGCAGCCATAGGAGAAGGCTATGGTTATTGCCTTTAGCTACTTTATTAGTACAGTTTCTTCCCACTGAAATAAATAGAGCTTGTACAGAAAAGAGAGGGAGACCTTTATAATTAATAGGAAAATAGGACAATGGTTTTAAAGTCATAGATTTTTGGCAAGGCTTATATTTATCATCATCATCCAAGGACTTAATAAGAACTATAATTTTATATTTGTAATCCCATAGAATTTTTCATTATTGGCACTGGATTACAGCATTTTTAATATGATTGCACCAATCATGAGCCTCCTGCTTATAATATTTGATGCTTATTATCTCTAGGGATTCCTTAATTCAGGCATGATAGGTCTATCACTCTATTTGTTAGATGGCACTATTAAACAATTATGTTTTTTGTCTGCTTTGAATTAAAAGTTGGCTCATAGTGCTTAGAAAACACTTGAAAGTCACAGCACTATAGATTCCAACTTAGCTGGAATGGGTGCTGCCAGTGGGAATAGAGATAGAGGGACGACTGCTAGCTTCAGGTGTTGATGTCTGTACTGTGTTATTTTGATGAACCAAGCAAGCATGGAACAACATGGTTACCATTTTCCCCAATCCGACCCATGTATTTTGTTTCCCTGTGTTTTGTAAGCAACATACAATTTCCAGACACACCTTGTCAGTGGAAGGGTATAAATTACCAGGGTTAGAGTGAAACATTAATTGATATGTAGTCTAAAATTGCAAGGCTAGGAATTTCTCAGGTAGTGAAGGGACACAAAAAATATAGAGGTTAAAGTCAGCAGCCATCTGGGGCCAGAAGTGAGGGATATCATGTTCCTCCGGATATCACCCTAATGCTGCTGCCCAGTCCAAGGATGCTTAGTTCCAACTCCTGGATGTCAGGGGTAGACCAAACTTTATTTTACAGTGACTTTAGTGGAATAAAGAAGGAGGGAAATAGCTAAGGATGCATCTTTTTCTAGCTATTAGGGGGTAGCCTCTCTGGATGATGAATTCACTGGATGATGAGAGATACAGGCTGTGAATGTTGCCAGTCAGTGGTCCTTGTTAAGTCTTTGTCAGAATTGAAGAGAATGTGGCTAAGCTCCAGATTTTCTATGAGGAAGAAAGGAAAGTTGAAAGCACCAAGTATGATATTCCTTTGCCTTTCATGATAATATCAGGGGTCTCATGTCTGTGAAAACTGATAATTGTGTTGTATCAGCTGTGGGTGTGTATACCAGGAGAAGTTGATTATCTCTACTGGTGGTATCCACACTTGTGAATTTAAATATGATGCAGTTATGCAATAGAAGTATGAATTTCATACTTTCATACAGGATACTGTTTCTCTACTGAGGGGAAAAATGTCCTCAAGTTCTATGGTTAATCCTTGTATTAAAACCTCACTCTGCCTTTCCATGTAACTTTAGATGATTGTGGGACAATAAAGCATGAAAAATCTTAAGCAATATTATTTTGTAATGTCCATTGTTGTTTTTGCTTTGCAATGATGGCAAGGTTTGTTATGCTTGCACAATTTGTGGTACTTGTAAAGGTTGCCAGAGTTCTTTTGTTAACACTGCAATAGCATTAACAGACAATGGTGCCTTATGGTGTGATGGTTAAGTTCATGTGCCAAGTTGACTATTTTATGGTGTCCAGTTGTTTTGTTCAAACAAACAATGGCCTGATTGTTGCTATGAGTGTATTTCATAGATTTAAATCATCAGTAAGTTGATTGTATCTATGGTGGATTACATGTATAATCAACTAAGGAGATTGCCTTTAGCAGTGGGAGAAGTCTCATCCAAACTTTTGTAAGACTTAAAAGGAAAAACGATGATTTTGGCAGTCAAAAGGAAGAACCTCCATCTCTACTTTAGCCAGCCTTCTTCTCCTGGGGAATTCATTGAAAACCTTCATTTGAAGTCCCTAGTTTGCTGCCTGACCTACAGAATTCAGACTTGCCCAACTGCACAGTATCATGTGAGCTTATTCTTCTTATAAATTTCATATTTAAATTATAAAGCCTGTTGGTGTTTCTCCCTAGAGAACACTGACTACTACAGATTGGGCACCAGGAGTGGTGTATGCACTCTTGTAGAAACATGTTTATTGGATTCTGCTACTCAAAGTCTTATAAGATGCAAAGGTCTTGGTGATGGTATATTTGACACCTTAAAAGAGTTCTGTGGAATTAAAAGTATAATCATTTAAAATCAGGGAGTGGCCAAATTATGTTGTGCCTGGTTGTCTCTTCCCTCTCTTCAGGTTTCTTTGCTTTAAAATTCTTGCTTCCATGATTTTTTTTCTGTCTTTGTCTGAATTCATTTTCCTAAAAAGGATTCCAGTAAGAAGATTAAGACCCACCCTGAATGAGGTGGGTTACACTTTAACTAAAGTAGCCTCATCACAATATCCTATTTACAATGGGTCCACACCCACAGGAATGGATAAACTTTAAGAACATTCTTTTCTGGGGTGCATACAGTTTCAAACTACCACAGAAGTCTAAAGAAAATTCTTACTTGATCTGTACAAGTAGAAGAGATCTACATCAAGTTAACAATATCTAACTTGAGTCACAAAAAGGAGAACCATGACCTTATAATCAATTCCCAGACTTAAGACACCAAACCCCATGAATTAAGAGAAGGCTGGGTCTGAAGTCGGGGGATGATGGATTCTTCTAGGTTCTTGGCTATATTACATAAAGAAATTTAAGAACATGTCACTTTAATTAGGACAGTTGTATTAGCAAGCAAAAGGGGTGCTGATGAAAAATACAAGAAATCTGTTGGCTTTTATAAAGGGTATTTAATTTATTTGGGGTAGAAGCTTACAGCAACCAGACCATAAAGCATAAGTTTCTTTCCTCACCAAAGTCCATTGCCACATGTTGTGGCAAGATGGCTTACAACGTTGTCAAGAGTTCAGGTTCCTTGGGTTCCTTTCTTCCCAAAGCTTGTCTCTCTCCAGGCTTAGGCTTGCTTCTCTCCACAAGGCCAGCTGTAGCCTATCAGGTGAATGTCTCATCTCTTCCTGGGGCCTTTTCTCCTTCCTCATGACCAAGATCTTCTGTGGGCTTGCTTCCCCAGGCTCCAGCATTAAAACCCAGCTTCAGAACTCCAACTCTAAACTCCAACTCTGTCCTTTGCCATGTCTTTTATCTCTGACTCCCAGACCACCAAGGGGTGGGGACCCAATGTCCTAAGTTATGATCAAAACCCTAATCATAACTTAATCATGCTCAGAGGAACAGACCAGATTACAAGCATAAACCAATTTTTATTTTTGGAATTCATAACTATATCAAACTGAAAAACTGCTACACCAGTAAAAATAATTTATTGATACCTGGGAGAAAAGAACAGAGTTTATTGTGAAATGGGAGAAAAGAACAGAATTACACATTGAGATACTGATGCAGGCTCCTTTAGGCAGAGAGAACATTTTGTGCTTGTGGGGTTATCTTTATTAAGCTATTATTTATTCCTCACTTTCCTAATGTTGGGAGAAGGGCCACAGCTATTTGCTGTTCTGATTGGATACCCCACCCTTTAGTTCCCCAAGAAGCCAATGGTGAGGCCCCTTGAGGCTATCCAGGGCTTTCCCTTGACCCTGAAAGAGAACTTGTTCCATTTTCATTCGAAATGGTCTTCTCATGGCTGTGGTCTCTGGGGGCTCTCTGGTAGCCTTCTTGGTGATGGTCTTTCTCTCATGGGGTTTCCAGGCATGGTTCTGTGGCCATGTGTTTTGTGGCCATGTTTTTCTGTGAGATCTTAGACTCATCTTCCCTTTTCCTAAACTAACCTGCCTCAACTACCCCTCAGAGGGTTTACACCCTTATTCTTAAGGGGTCATTGAAAGATGATGGTCATTCTTCTGTAAGTACTTCCTGCTGATTAAGGAGTGTAGTCCCTACATGGCAAGGTGTAAAACCCTATGGCTATTGTATCACAGCTGGGAAAGATAAGTCTGGCACTGTGGGTAGAGTTCAATGAAATCCCTGCATGACTAATTCTCACCCTTATGGAAAGTCTTTGTTCTGAGATCCCTTTTATCACCCTTCATTTTTCTTTTCTCTGGTGATCACTAACTTTTTTCATTCTTTTACCAGTTGCCATCAAAGATTCTCTCCTGTCTACAAGTCCCAATAAAGCTTATGGTATATGTCTTCTTTGGTCTCACAGCCTCACCAGCTCATACCCTTCAGGAGTTGGGTTATAACAGATGCCTTTTATTTCTTTTCTTTACCCATTGCTCTGGCTAGAACTTCCCATAAAAATGTTGAATAAGAGTGGTTACAGTGGGCATTCTTGTCTTTTCCTGATCTTAGAAGGAATGCTTTAATTCTTTCATCATAGTGTATGCTCTTATCTTTGAGCTTTTCATATATGACCATTCTCATGTTGAGGAAGTTTCCTTATATTCCTAGTTGTCTAAGTGATTTATCAAGATGGGGCATGGGATTTTGCCAAATGCCTTTTCTGCTTCAATTGAGATGATCATGTTCATTTTTCCCTTTGCTCTATTAATGTACTGTATTACATTTATTGATTTTCTTATTTTGAACTGCCCTTGCTTACCTGAGATAAATCCCACTTAACCAATATATATAATTCTTTTGATGTGCTATTGAATATATTTTGCTAATGTTTTGTGTCTTATTTTTGACTCTATATTCATGAGGGATATTGGTCTGTAGTTTTCTTTTTTTGTATTTTTTAGATGGCTTTGGTAAGAGGGTGATGTTTCCCTTGCAGAAATAATTAGTGAGCTTTACCTCTTCTTAAATTTTTTGGAAGAGTTTGAGCAGGTTTGGTGTTAAGTGTTCTTGGCATATTTGGTAAAATTCAATTGTGAAGCCATGTGGAACTAGGCTTTTCTTTATTGTGACATCTTTGATTACTGATTCAATCTCTTTTTTAGTGATTCATCTGTTTAATAACTTCTATTTCATTTTGAGTCAGTAAAAGTAGTTTGTATATTTCTAGAAATATGTCAGATATACAAATATGTTTGTATATCTCTAGAAATAAGATTATCAATTTTTTTGGTGTATAGTTGTTCATAGTATCATTTTATAGAATTTTCAATCTCTGTGAGTTCAGTGGTAACACCCTATTTTCATTTCTGATAGGTATTTGTGTCCTGCCTGTTATTTATTCATCATGATAGTTAATTTGTCAATTTTATTGATAATTTAAAAGAACAAACTTTTCATTTTGTTTGTTCTCTTTATTGCTTTTATATTGATTATTTTATGCATTTCTGCTCTAATTTTGATATTTCATTCCTTCTGCTTTCTTTAGGTTAATTAGTTGTCCTATTTGTAGGACCCTGAACCTTTTCAGAGGAAACAGTGTCATCACTACATGCATACAGTTGTGCATATATGTCAATGCCAATCTATCCGGTGGAAGTCTGTGAGAGGAAGCCAGGGTATGTATCTCAGATTTGCTGCCCCCCACCCCATATTTGGTCCTGAGGCAGAGAAGCCGCATGTATACAGCTAGGACAGTGTGAGAAATCACTAAATGGAAGAAGCTCAGGGCACAGGACTACCTGTATTAATTTACTTGAAAGAGCACACAGAAGGGGTGGGAGATCTATTCCAAAGGGAGTAGAGGAAGAATTCACTCAAACTCCTGAAAATCTCTAAAGGGAAATCTTTATGGCCACTAGCAAGCAAAAGTCCAGGAAAAGAAACAGACAGTTTCTGTAGGAGTGGCTACACGCAGGATCAGATGAAAGAAAGAGAGAATCCTGTACTTCACATTTGCCTTGGGCTGCCCTTGTTTCGGTAGAGCTAAACTCTCAAGGAGACCACCAGATAAACAAAGCAGACTGTGAAATGTAATTTATGCTGTGCTTTGTTGTGATTAGCTCCTGGCAGTCAAGAAAATATCCATATAACACTACCTAGACACAAACAGAATGATCTGACAGCTCAGGGACTAAATTCTAGAAATAACATTTTAAAATTTCAAAATGTACAGTGTGCAACAAAAGATTATAGGACAAAGAAACAGGAAATGTTGGTTCATCCAAAGGAACAAGATATAAATCCTGAAACAATCATCGAAGAGTACAAGAATTTGGACATACTGGAAAGAGACTTAAAAAAATGATCCTCAGTATACTCAATAAGAGAAAGAATAACATGGAGGAAGAACTAAAGATATAATAAAAACAGTGAATGAACAATATGGGAAACTTTCTGGAGAAATACTGGGGTTGAAGAACACAATAACTGAAAGACATAAATATACATATCCAAGTAGTAAAACATACACCAATCATAATAAATCTGAATAGACCTACTCTGAGACATATACTATTCAGAATGTCAAATAACAAAGATAAAGAGATAATTTTGAAAGCATCAAGAGAAAATTTACCTGACATATACATGGGGCATCCAGGGAGTCCAATCATAAGTAAAAAGATTGGATCATTCATGAAAAACTTAAATGAAAAAAAAAAAAAAGCCAGGACTAGATGGCTTCACAGGTGAATTCTACTACTAATTTGAAGAATAACTTATATCAATTCTGCCTAAAACCTTCAAAAAAATTGAAGAGGAGGGAAAATACCTAACTCATTTTTTGAAGCCAAGTTTACCCTAATAACAAAGATGGATAAAGTTACTACAAGAATAAAAAATTACAGACCAGTCTTTCTAATGAATATAGATGCAAAAATTCTCCACAAAATACTTGAAAATATAATCCAACAGCACATTAAAAGAGTTGTATATCATGATCAACTGGGTTTTATCCCAGGTAAGGGTGGTTCAACATTAGAAAATCAATTAAAGTAAAACACCACATTAACCCATTGAAGGAAAAAAAAAAAACAAGAACATCTTGAGTGATTCACAAAAGGCATTTGACAAAATCCAGCATCCTTTCCTGATAAAAAACACTTTGAAAGATAGGAATAGAAGGAAATTTTGAAAAATGATACAGGGCATATATGAAAACTCATAGTCAACCTTGAACTCAATGGTGAAAGGTTAAGAGTTTTCCTTCTATGATCAGGAACAAGACAAGGATGCCCACTATCACTACTGTTATTCAACATTGTGCTATAATTTCTAACTAGAACAATTAGGCAAGAAAAAGAAATAAAAGTTATTCAAATTGGAAAATAATAAGTAAAACCCTCACTGTTCACAGATGACATGATCCTATATTTAGAAAGTTATGAAATATCTACAACAAAGCTACTAGAGCTAATAAACAAGTTCAGCCAAGTGGCAAGATATAAGAGAAACATGCAAAAATCAGTAGTGTTTTTATATCTGAGTAATGAATAACCTGAAGAGAAAATCTAGAAGGAAATTCAAACTTACAATAGTAACTTAAATAATAAAATATCTAGGAAAAAATTTAAACAGGGATATAAAAGACCAGTACTCATAAAACTAGATAGCAATGCTAAAAGAAATCAAAGAAAACCTAAACAAATAGAAGGACATTCCATGTTCATGGATTCGAAAACTAAATATCATTAAGATGTCAATTCCACTCAAATTGATTCACAGATTCAATGCAATCTTAATCAAAATATCAACAGCTTACTTTACAGAAATAGAAAAGACAATTACCAAATTTATTTGGAAGGAAAAGGTACCCCAAATAGCCAAAAATATCCTACAAAAGAAGAAAGTAGTTGGAGGACTCTTGCTTCCTCACTTTAAAACCTATTACAAAGCTACAATCATCAAAATATCATGGTATTGGGGAGCAGTTGTAGCTCAGTGGTTGAGCACCTGCTTCCCATTCCCTTATACAAGGTCCCAGGTTCAATCCCCATTTCTTCCTAAAAAACAGCAAAAACAAAAACAGCAAACCATTGAAGAAAAAAAAAAAAAACCCAGCATGGTGTTGACATAAAGGTAGACACATTGAT
This sequence comes from Cabassous unicinctus, assembly GCA_029593785.1. Classification (NCBI taxonomy): domain Eukaryota; kingdom Metazoa; phylum Chordata; class Mammalia; order Cingulata; family Chlamyphoridae; genus Cabassous; species Cabassous unicinctus. The sequence goes on from JAQZBX010039106.1 coordinate 15,147, forward strand.
CAAGGAATTGAATTGAGAGTTTCAGAAATAGACCCTCACCTCTACAGTCAGCTGATTTTTGACAAGCCTACCAAGTCCACTTTACTAGGCTAGAACAGTCTCTTCAACAAATAGTGATGGGAGAATTGTATACTCACCAACAAAAGAACGAAAAAGAACCCTTATATTAGTCAGCCAAAAGGGGTGCTGATGCAAAGTGCCAGAAGTTTGTTGGTTTTTAAAAAGGTATATATTTGGGGTAGAAGCTTAAACTTACAAGATTCTAAGGAGTCCAACTCAAGGAAGGTACATTAAGAGGTAATTTCTCACCCAAAGTTTGTTGCCACATGTTGACACAAATGCTAGGTGATGTCTGTGAGGGTTCAGCATTCCTCTTCCCTTTTAAGGCTCCATGAGTCCAGCTTTTTCTGATCTCAGCTGTAGGCTGGAAAGGGGCTAGTTTATTTTCCTGGGGCTTGTTTTTTCTGTCCTCAGCTGCTCTGGTCTCTTCACAAGGCCAGCTGTAATCCATCAGGCTCATTTCTCTTCCAGGGACTGCAGGATCCTCTGTGTATCTTCTATGTGTATCTACTTCATTTGTCTTCTTGATTGATTATCTCTTTTTATAGCCCACCAAGGGAGCAGAGAATCAATCCTGCATGCCCTAATGATGAGGTCAAATAAAAGCCCTAATCTTAACATAATTTAATCAAAGTCATCTCAACTGAATCTAATACAAAGGGTATCATGCCCAGAGAAACAGACCAGTTTACAAACATAATCAATATCTCTTTTCAGAATTCATAAATAATATCAAACTGTCACAACCCTTATCTCACTCCCTATCAAAAACCAAGTCAAAATGGATAAGAGACCTAAACATAAAAGCCTGGACCATAAAACCCCTAGAAAATAATGTAGGGAAGCACCTTCAAAATTTGGTGTTAGGAGGTGGGTACTTAGACCTCACACCCAAAGCATGAAGAGCAGATGAAACAATAGATAAATGGGACCTCCTTGAAATTAAAGACTTTTGAACTTCAAAGGACTTTGTCAAGTGGGTGAAAAGGCCACCTACTCAATGGGATGAAATATTTGGGAATCACATATCCATTAAGTGTTTAATATCAATGATGTTTAAAGAGATCCTTCAATAAACAGACAAATGAGCCTTTTTAAAAATGGGCAAAATGTTGAATAGAAATTTTTACAAAGAGGAAATTCAAATGATGAAAAAACAAATAAAAAGGTGTATAACATCACAGGCTTTTAGAGAAATGCAAAGGAAAACTACAGGATAAAATTTCACACCTATTAGAATTGACACTATTAACAAAAAGGAAAACTAAAAGTATTCCAGAAGATGTGGAGAAATAGGAATGATTATTCACTGCTAGTGTGGTTGTAAAATGGCACAGCCACTGGGGAAGAGTGTTTGGAGGTTACTAAGGAAGTTAAGTATAGATTTGCCATGTGATCCAGCAATAACACCACAAGGTATATATTCAGAAGAACTGAGAACAGGGACACAAGCAGACACCTGCACACCGATGTTCATAGCAGTATTAGTTACAATTGCTGAAAGATGGAATCAAACCAGGTGTCCATCAATCATTAACAGATAAAGAAATTTGTGTTCTATACATAAGATGGAATATTACTCAGCTGAGAGGAGAAATGATGTTGGGAGGCATATGACAACATGGATGAACCACAAAAGTTCAAATAATGTATGACTTCATTGATATGGACTTTACATAATGAGCAAACTCATGGTGATAATAGCTAGAATATAGTTCACCAGAAGATAGAATGAGAATAAAGATTGGAAAACAGAGGTTAATTTGTGCAGATTTGATTAAAAGATGGTTTGTAAATGTTTGGAAATACATACAGGTGATGATAGCACATTATAGCGAATAAAATTAGTGTGAATATATGGGTTTGAGGAAAAATTTAAGTAGTGTACATCACTAGAAAGAGAGCTAAAGATGAAACATGTGCATGTAGAGTATAGAGAATCCTCTTGTGGAAAATGTGTATGGTTAGTCATGCATATATAAGAATGATTTCCTTTGAAATAGAAGAAATTTATGTTAATATTCTGAGATATTAATAATAGGGTGACATTGGGGCAAACTATGGAGTGTAGGGAGTAGTAATATACTAATATTCATCTATCAATGGTAAACAAGGTAGCATGCAATGTGAAATAAACCAGAGATGAGTATTAAAATTTATTTAACTCCATCTATACAAAGTTTAAATAAAAATAAATTTATAGACACAGATATATATTAGCAGTTATGTATGGCATATGAAAAATAAAGGGATTGAGGACTGACTACTAAGGGAGTAATAAACATCCTGTCACATTGATTGCAGTGATGAATGCACAACTATGTGATTATACCAAAAGCTATTGATTGTACAGTGTAGATTGATTTTATCATTTATGATTATGTTTCAATAAAATTGATAAAAAAAGAACACAAAAAGTGAAATGAAATATTCCCTAGATGGCTTCAACAGCACAATGGAAGTCACAGAAGAATCAGTGATCTATTCAGACAAGACAACTAAACAGATTCACAATGAGGAAAGTAAAAAATGAATAGAAAAACACAAAGAGAGCCTAACCTGTGGGAAACCACCAAGAGTACAAATATATGAATTATGGGAGTCTCAGCAGGCAAAGATTTGGTTCTACTTTCTCATAAGAAACCATGGAGGCAAGAAGGCAGAGGTATGCAATATTTGAAGTGCTGATAGAAAATAATTTCCAATCAAGAGCATTAAATCCAGCAAGACTTTCTTCCAAAAAAGGGGAGACACTAAGACATTCCCAGGTAAATAAAAGGTAAGGGAATTCAGAACAATTGTCTTATGGCTTCTATTATGTCTGTGGTTAATTAGATGTTAAAACTATGTGCTATTATACCTTTTTGAATGTAATATGTACTTTTATTTGGCTTTTTAAAACTATTGATATTGAGGTATAACTGATATATTATACATAGAATGTATTTGAAGTGTACAATTTCTAGATTTTGACATTGCATACATGTGCACTTATGGTGACAATCAAGACAATGAAAGATCCTTTACTTCTTAAAATGTGTCATCCGATCTTTTTGTAATTATTCCCTCCCTCATACCCAACCTAGTACCCTGTCAAAAAATAACCATACTTGCCTTGCCAGTGGCGCTATTTGGAGTTTGTGCTCCCGAGTGTGACAGAGTTGGACTCAGATGTGACTTCTCTACACATGCCTCTTCTGTCCCTTTTATTTGATCCTATTGTTGGTGCTGGAGTTGGTAGTTGTACATCCAATAGACTTTAATCTCTGGGCTGTCCATGTGCCAGTTGGGCCCTCAATCTCAATGGAGTTGCAATACCTACACTCCATTTCATTGGACTCACCCAGGACAACTAACAAGGAGATGATGATGGACAACGACCATTCCAAGGAAGTGAGAGTGTCTACAACTCTGGCCCATGGGATCAAAGCCCCCTCTCAATTACAGGTGGAGTGGGCATCACCATCCCAGAATCCTCAGGATTGGGGAATGAAATATGGACTAAAGTAGACTAATGGTATTCTACTATAGACTTATTGTGACTCTAGCAATGGAAGAAATTATATCATTCATGTGGAGGCAGTGGCCACTGGAGGTTCTGAGAGCAGGGAGAGGGAAAAACAAGTGAAATATGGGGGCATTTGGGGGACTTGGGAATTCTCCTGAATGACATTACAATGACAGATACAGGCCATTACATATCTTACCATGACCTACAAAATTGTGCAGAAAGAGTGTAAACTACAATGTAAACTATAATCCATGCTTAGTGGCAATGCTCTAAAATGTTTTCATCAATTGTAACAAATGTACCACACTAATGAAAGAAGTCGTTAATATGGGAAAATGTGGGAGGTGTAGGAAATGGGGCATATGGGAATCCCCTATATTTTTATGTAACATTTATGTATTCTAAATACCCTTTAAAAATATATTTTAAAAAATCAAATAGCCTTTAAGGGGAGTAGCTGAGATTTAAACCCAAACAGTCTGGCTCCAAAGTTTGTGCTCTTAAATACTTCACTGCTCTAAATTGTCTCTTCACTGAAACATGTTCAATCACATTGCTCTTACTTAAAATATTATAATTACTTATAATTTTAATGAGAAAATATATTTTGTACTAAAAAATGAGTTTTCATTTTAAAATAAATTAAGAAAAAGTAACCATACTTTTGCTTTCTGCTACCATAGCTTAGTTTGCATTTTCTAGAATTTTATATAAATTGTTTTACACATTAGATAAACTTTTTGAGTGTCATCTTTCACGCTGTGTAAATATTGTAAAATTTATTCATATTGCCATATGATTATTTCATCTATTTTTTATTTCTCAGTGGTAAATAAATATTTTATTCCTTTACCCATTTATGCATATTTGTGTGTTTTTTTTTTGAGTTTTAGACAAATATAAATAAAGTTACTATGAACGTTTTTGTACAAGTAAATGTGGGGACATTTGCTTTTCATTTCTCCTGGGTAAACCCGGGAATGGAATGACTGGGTTCTTTTGTAAGTCTGCAATTAACTGAAGAGAAGTTTGCTGATCACATCGTTCACAGAATTCCATGCTGGGTTTTGGCAATGAATTGATAAATAACATTCAATTATTTTATATATGATATCGAACACTTTCAGAGAAGCTGTTTTGTCAGTTATTCCATTAGAAGTTCTGTGGATTTGATATGACAACAGAAAATCGTTGCATTTCTCAAAAGTAACACTGAGTTTGAGCCAGAACACCTGGATTTCTGGGACTGGGGAGAGGCCAGGATATTCACCTTGTTCTTTGGGATCCACAAACATTTCACCTTAAGAATCCTCATAATATTAATGAACTGTGGTTTAATTCTTGTTTACATTATGTTCATATTATTGTTCCCCAATTTCTTTCACATGTTCAAATATATTAATATTTCTTAATATGCAAAGCTTCTGTTTGTGCACACATTTTTTTAGCACTCTATTCACTCACATTCTAGAGCCAATTATCTTCTTGAAATAACTTCTGGGTACTGGTTCTTATTGATGATAATTTTGTGTCCCTGGGGGTTTTCATCAATGCCAATATCATTTTCCCATTGGTAAAGAAGACTGAACACAGTGCACTTATTAAAGAGAACATTTTCTATCAGGATCTCAGTCATCACAACTAAATATGCCCATCATTTTGTCTTCACATGATAATCTTTGGAATCTTTCCACAAATCATGGATTGCCTATCATGTATCAGAAAAGACAATATTAACTTGTGAGTCTTTGTGTTTTTAATTTTTTCTCTCTTCTTTACCTTTTATGATGTCCATTTCCCCCATGCACTTCTCCCTTTAATTTTGAGGTTGTAAAAGAGATTAACATAAGAATTGCATACACCTATAAGAACAGCAAGTTCAATTTTATTCATCACATTAATAAAAATCAGTCCCATTACATTTATCAGAATTGATAATTGTTCATGGAAATGCAGAGTGAGTTGATTGCAGCAACCTACCATGTATATATCAGAAAAATAAGCAGCATCAAGAGTGGTTCTTCAAGCTGTCCACAGCTACAGAATGCAAAATGCTAATTTAAGTTTATATCTAAACAAATTTAATTATGGTGGATTGTGCTCTACTCCTAAATATGGAAATATTGATATATTTGTTATTGCTATTTAATTAATACTTTCATAAAATGTTTGCCTATTACCTTCTCTTTGCCAAACTTGGTACTATGTGTTCAGGTGTTACAGATGTGAACAAATACACATCTTGTCATAAAAATTAAAGTCATACACAATACATTATATTTCACTTATGATTCTACTGTTTTGTCATAGCATATCATGAAAGAGAAAATAAGTATGTATTCTTGATTGATCCCTTAAGCTTCCCAATAAATGTTTGCATATAATCACCCCAAAATACTTAGATACTTTTAGTCAATTCTAAATTAATTAAGGATTAAACAGAAGTTTGCAGGAATAAATTAAATAATATATGCATATACATGTTAATGAATTTAATATTTCTTCCAATACTTTAGGTAGAATGAGGCATCATTTACACCTATGCAAAAAGATTTTGCATCATTTGCTTTTCCATTTTGAGGAACAAAAGCTTTAGTGTAACAGTCTAATTACCACTTGATAAATATCTTGTGCAGGGTTCACCTTGCTACCTCACAGGCTGCAGGTTAAGGAAGATCTGTTTTTCAATCTCTATTCAAACCAGTTAAGAACATTTTATATTGTCATAGTCCTATTAACAGAAATTTAAATTAGAAAAGAAAAACATTTTATTTCTTTATTTATTTTTGCCTTCTTTAAATGAATAATTCTATGGATTTATCATGGAAGATAAAATGCTGAAGGTATCACCATTTTAATCCTTTTTCAGTGATTTTAATTCTTATTCACTAGTTTTCTTCACCTATCTTCAAGTTTCAGATATTCTCTTTGGAATGTTAAATCTACAAACTTCTATTATTAAAAAGGTTACAGGTAAGGAAACTGAGGTTAAGGGTTGTCTGTGTGGCTTTTTATAATTTCATAACAAGTAAATGGCAGAGTTAAGATACAAGAATCTTCCACTAAAAGCCAAGAAGTTTCAACTCTACTATGCTGTCACATGGAAATTCAAGCTAGAAACTTACAATTAACTCATGAGTGAGAAAATAAATGCTTTCCATTTTTTATTCACTTTAAGAGTCTGTTTCATTCCTATGATATAGTTGAAGTCTCATATGGATTTTAGTGAGGAAAAGTTGACTATGTTTAAAATCTCAACCTTCAGAATGAAAATTATATAAGTTAAAACAAAAAGTGGCATATGAAATCACAATTTTCAAGCAATGCTATCCAGTAAGTTGTTAGTAACCAGGTTTGTATGAAGCAACATCAACATACATACTTAGTGTACAATGATAAAAGGTCCAGAAATAAAGATTACTAAAGAGAAGCAAATGTGAGAAATGTATCAGTCTTGCAAGCATTAGGCCTGCTTAAAAGTGAGTCCTGCCCTGTTTTCTGGCATTTTGCAGAAATTCTACATGCTGCAGATGAATAATTTTGACTCAAAGTGAGCAAGGAAACAAGAATGTGAAGTGTGAATGACTCAGCAAGCATTTTATTCATTCAATCCCTCAAATTTTCAGTGAAGTCATCCATTCTGCATATATTTTATTCCTAAATTATTCTAATGCTATATTTATGGTAAGAAATTCTTATAAACAGAGTGTTAAAAGAGTAAAAATTGAAATATATATATAATTATAAAACATATACATATTCTGTGAAGTAATGCAAATAATGGAATGTATTTCATGGATCATTTGCAGTATTTCTAGATACCTTTTACCAAAAATATTTTACAAATATTGTCATGAGTTAGGTATTATTGTAATACTTCATAGAAATATTTTTTCTAAAGTTTTCACATAGGCAGTGCATTGCCTCTAAGTTGCTCATAATTTAAAACTAAATTCAAAGCAAAATGCATTTTATCTCCTTAGAAAAAAAATACTTAAAATTAAGCAAAATATTTTTAACACCCAGAATAAATTGAAAAATAGCTTGAAAGCAAATAAGCCATTCCGCATTAGATTGAATAAACTTATTTTCACAATAAGCCTTGGGTTACAGATTATTTTTTTAGTGTTTTTACAGGGCATGCCTCTGAAGCCTTGCCCTGAAAAATACTGTAAATAAAAATTATGTAATCAACATATGAAATAAAAAATTTCAAATTAAATTAATACCCAATAAGGAGCATTAAGTAAGCTTAGAAAAAAGAAAGTGTAAAGAAAATATTCCACCATCCAAAATTTCAGATTTGAGAAAATGTAAAAACGTCTCTCTCTGTATATATTTATATATATAATTATATATGTATGTATATTGATAGATGAGAGAGACAGAAAAAAAAGAAGGCATGTTGAAGAGTTTAAAGGATTTTCCTATAACTTTTGCAC
>JAQZBX010039107.1:0-23158 GCA_029593785.1 Cabassous unicinctus
TCACTCTATATGAAGAGGAACGCCCAGCCAATCTCCACTTGTTCAAACTCCTCCATGTGAAGAGGGACGCCCAGCCAATCTCCACTTGTTCACTCTATATGAAGAGGGACGCCCAGCCAATCTCCACTTGTTCACTCTATACGAAGAGGAATGCCCAGCCAATCTCCACTTGTTCAAGCTACTCCATGTGAAGAGGGACACTCAGCCAACTCCACTTGTTCAAGTTACTCCATATAAACCCCAGGCATTGTGGAGCAGAGCTAAATCCCCACCACGCCCTGCCCAAATTTCTGATTTTTAAGCAAAATAAAAAATTACTGTTTTAAGCCACTAAGTGTTTTGGGGTGGTTTGTTACACACCAATAGGTAACTGGAACATGCATACATAAGTGTGACAATTTATGTAGGCACAAAGAATATACATGAGTTTGTATTTCACAAATATGTGTATGACAATAATTGTAACAATGCAGCCCAAAGCACTTTACAAATGGAAGTTGTTAAACAATTGTTAGGATGATGCATATGCTTCTTGTTATTTTTGTGACAAACACAAGTGGTTCCCTTGGCCCTAGCTAAGATTCCATGCTTCTTCAGTAAACTTCTGGGCCTAAATGAACATAGAGGAAACCTTGGCCAGGCCATAGGTACTTGATCATCTTCTATCATCACCCCTCCTCCCCAATCTGCCTGTGCCCCTCTACCCACTTAGACCAGCGTCACACATGTGCAGTCCCCAGAACGTCACAATTATGTGGCCTCAAAACCTCGCTCCATGGCCTTAGCATGGCTTAAGGTTCCAGGAATGGTCCCCATATTTGAAGGTACTGCAGCAACCCAGCCCCCTCTAATTATTCCTTTGTCTGGTTCCTTTGACTGCTTATCATACAGCATATTTTCTGGACTGAAAATTCTTTGAGGGCAGAGATTTTTTTTACCTCCAGCTCAATAGTCCCTGATGCGTAGTAGCAGCTTGGTGTATGTTACAGAATAACTGAACACATGTACGGTTTCTAGACCCCACCATTCCAGTTGACTTCCTCAGAGTATACTCAGGGTGGACCCCTAATTTCATACAAAATTCCAGATGTGGATGGGGAGCCAGGAGCTGGTCCTTAGGGCCTGTGTACTAGACCCCTGTGAATACAGACTCAGATTGTGGTGGCATCGAGAAAGGACCCTCCTTATGTCTTCACATCTAGTTCAGGGTCACCTACTTGCCTCAGACCCCCACTTTCCCCCACCCCATCCCATTCCTCACAAGTCCTTTTGTACTTTATATACAAAGAAATAATTCTTTTTTTTTTTTTTTAGAGGACTTTGTCTTATTCTTGAAAAGTGATTTTTTGGAACACTCCCCAAAATAAACTAAAGCAGGCCACAGCAGTAAAGAAGTTTTAAAGCAACTCCATTTCAGATCTAGAAGGGCAGGAGTATAGAGCTGTAAATGCAGTTGGCCCCTGTTTTGCTCTAAGTACATTTCATTTATTCAACAAGAGTGACTTCCCCGGCTCCAGGCTTGGGCACTGGGGAGATAGAGAAAAAGGTAGGCCCTGTCCTCGGAATGCTTAATTGCAAGTCTTGAGCCATATGCTTTCACTATTTTTTTCCGGAATGCTCAATACCACGGGGAATGTAACGGGGGAGGAAACTCAATCTTCCTGTCCTTTTGGTGGAGCGGTTCTTATACTGCTCAAGGATGGCTCGAGGAGAGAAAGCAGACTGCTTTTCTGCTTTCAGCTTTGTGCTTCTGTGGTCAACAGGTGCATTCTTGGAGCGTACAGGAGGACTTTCCCCGGGGAGATCCTGGAGAAGTGGCTTCACCTGATATGTATATGCTCCTTTGTTCCATACAGGTCCCAATTTGGCTTGGGTACTCCAAGAAGAAAATGACAAGAGGAATTAGATTTATTGGGGGAAATGCTTGTGAGGGAAAAGGGGAGGGAGCCGGAGGAGCCTGGGAGAGTGTGAGAGCACAATGCATGTCTGATCCCTGCAAAGAGAGAGAAAGAGGGAAGATGCAGTAGGAAGAGTCTTAGACTGTGATGCAGTCTAAGGAAGTTTCTGCAAAGCAAACGGGAGTCACTGAGCCAAGGTTGCCCATCAAAGGAGGGTGATTCACAAGAATGGGCTTGTCTTAGCATTCCTGCCATGGCCAGTCACTGGCTGGGAACAGTCTGCAGAGAGCATGGCCTCTGCGCAGCCTCCGTGGTAGATTCAGAGCACAGCAGCTGGGGTCGTTGCTCAATTACACTCCCGCAGTAGTGGGTCTGAGAGGTGTATTTCCATGGCCACCACATGACCTTATTAAACTGCTCTCTTTGCAGCACTTCTCCCTTCTTCCTTCAATCCTACAGTGATAGTTCAGAAATACAAGTTAACATCTATGACTTTTTCCTTCTTTGCAGCTGTATATAGACACTGATGCAAAGAATCAAACTCACTCTAAACGTGGGATGGAAAAAATGTGAATTAAATTTCCCCAGGGATCCTGATGAATTGTCTCTTCTTTCATCCGCCCACGACTCTCGCCTATTAGAGACATGGGCTTTCCAGCCAATGGGAAGACACGGCTAGCAGACAGGGATGGGGTTCTCCACCTCCACCGAGTATTTGGTAGCCGCCTTAATTATCACGTAATCTGGAGAGAAGACTTGAAATCCACCCCGAAATCCCCAACGCACCTCTTAGCCAGTTATTTCGCCATCTCCAACTGTTTCTCAGAATTGCAGCCAATGCTAAATAAAGCAAGAGATTTGCATTTCACTTCAAACGGTGCACATATGAAGATTTTTTTTTTCTTTTCTTTTTTTTTAAGGAGGTACCAGGGATTGAACCCAGTACCTTGTACATGGGAAGCAGGTGTTCAATCACTCGAGCTCCATCTGTTCTCCTACATAGGACGTTTTAGTAAAGAGATGACCAGGAAGCCAAATTCCTCATGAATCCATAAAAGAATGATGAGGAACTAGCATTGATTAGGCACTGACTAATTAGGCACGGTGATAAGTGCTTTACGTAGATTATCTCGTTTATTTATCTCATCAGCTCTCTGAGGCCAACATTTATTACCTCATTTTACAAATTAAACACAGACCCAGGGTGCTCAGAAAGTCACGGAAGAGGGATCTGGCTAGACCGAGTCCGGGTCCTCTGACTCTAGGGCCAGCCTTCTTTCCGAGGCCACATTTCCTGATCCAGGCACTGGTCACTTTCCCTGACTCAGCAACCTGAAGTCTGCGTGCTCCTTGAAGCAGAACACTGTTTTCTCTCTCTCAGAGGCTCTAGAGTAAGTGAGAGGTGAGATGGAAGGAGGAATTTTCTTATTGACCTTCCTGTATCACCCTTACTCCAGTTTTGATGTATCAGGGGTGGGGCCACCAGACACTCCAGAGGCCCTGGCTCCCCCGCCCGCCCTTTCTCTAGTCTCCCTTCAGGTGGTGGTGACGGTTTTCATCAACGTGTTGTAGCCACTGGGCTGTATTTAAGACCTTTTGTTTATTCAGGTAAAATTCCTGTAACATAAAATTAACCATTTTAAAGTGGACAATTCTGTGGCATTTAGCATATTTACAAAATATTCTAAATACCCCCATTCCATCTAGTTCCAAAACATTTTCATCACCCAAAAGAAAGCCCTGCACCCTTGAAGCAGCTACTCCCCACGCTCCTCCCCCAGCTCTGGCAACCACTCATCTGCTTTCTGTCTTTGTGGATTTGCTTATTTTGGATATTTCACTTATTCTGGACTCTTTCACTTAGCGTAATGTTTTCAGGTTTCATCCATGTCATAGCATGAATCTGTACTTCATTCCTTTTCGTGGCTGGAAAACGTTCCATTGCATGCATATAACACATTTTATTTATTCATTCACCTGTTAATGGACATTTGGATGGTCTCCACCTTTTGGCTATTATAATAGCAGTACTATGAACATTCGTGTAGAAGAATTTGTTTCAGTAGCTGTTTTCCATTCTTTTGGGTATATAGAAAACTAGGAGTGGAATTGCTGGGATACATGTGTTTTAGTTTTCTAGGCTGCTCAAAGCAGATACCATGAAATGGGTTGGCTTAAGTAATGGGAATTTACTAGCTTTTGGTTTGAGGCTGAGAAAATGTCTACATCAGGCATCATCAAGGCAATGCTTTCTTCCCAAAGGCTCCTCTGCCACGTGACCAGGCACATGGCGGTGTCTCCTGCTGGTCGGTCTTTCCAGTTCCATTGATTTCAGCTTCCTGTTACTGTTCGCTCGCTCTCTTTCTTTCTCTCTCTCTCCATTATCTTTGTAAAGGACTCCAGTAAGAGACTTAAGACCCATCCTGAGTGAGGTGGGTCACACCTTAACTGAAGTAGCCTCATCAAAAGTCCTGCTTACACTGGGTTCACACCCACAGGAATGGATTTGCTTTAAGAACGTGTGTTTCTGGGGTCCGTGCAGCTTCAAACCACCATATCTGGCAATTCTGTGTTTAGCTTGCCAAGGAACTGTCCAACTGTTCTCCCAGCAGCAACGTACAGACAGCTCCAATTCTCCACATCCTTAAGACTTTCAAAGCTAAATTAATCCTTTACAGGAAGAGGAAGTGGCCTCTCTCTGACATTTTCCTCTTTCTCATTTCAAACTTTCTCTTTCACACACAGCCTACGCAGTAAACTGTCTAGGAGGAAGGATACCGAAGAGTGATGCAAACAGAAATTCCACCAGCCTCCAGATATGTGTCATAACCCTGCCGGCTGTGTGAGTTCACCTCAGACTGCCTCAGCGACTTCCAGCCGAACCAGCTCAAGACGGTGCCCTCCACCGAGCGAAAGATGACTGACTGTGAGTTCAGGTATATTTACACGCTGGCCCAGGACTACATGAAGCACGTCCTTCAGCTGCCACACCCTGGAGCGGGTCCAAGCAAAACGTCCAGGGTATTACAAAATGTTGCTTTCTCAGTCCAAAAAGAGGTTGAAAAGAAGTTGAAACCGTGTTTGGACAATTTTGATGTTGTCTCTATAGCCACGGCCAGAACAATATTCAATAATGTGATGGAAAAGGAATTTGAAGATGGCATCATTAACTGGGGAAGGATTGTAACCATATTTGCATTCGGAGGTATTCTCATCAAGAAACTCCTAAGGCAGCGAATCGCCCCGGATGTGGATACTTACAAGGAGATTTCTTACTTCGTGGCTCAATTCATAACAGAAAACATAGCAGAATGGATCAGGCAAAACGGAGGCTGGGTATGTAATAATTAAAGAGTCTTCATTATTCTTTACTGCGAAAAAAGAATGGACAGTTTCCTTGCTAATTTTTTAAAAATCTAAGGACTCTATTTTCCTTGGGTGGCTTATTTTAAAAGTTTTTAATTAAAAAAAAAAAAAAAAGTACTTTCCCGTTCATTTCCAATGAATCCTAGACCTTTACGGCTGGAAATGTTTTCATTCCTAGCAGGACAGTTACAGCAGTCAGATGTGGGGACTTTTCTAACGTATCTCCAGAATAATCAGACACTCTACTCGAGGGCTGAGCTTTTGCTAGGGTTGTCATGACAATGCAGAATTACTACAGAGAGGTTGGTATTAGATCCTGTTATATTTAGGCATTTTTTATGCTGCAAAGGGCAGGTGTAAATTTTTGCACATTCATTAATCACAAGTTGAGTTTTTTCAGTTTCCTAATATAACAAATTCTGGGCTATTAAAGGTTGTTGATTAAATTAAAAAAAAAAAAGTCACCACACAGTGAACAGTGACTTAGTAGCAAATACATTCTAGCAAGAATCTTTACTCAAGAATTCACAAATAAAATTTCAATTTATTATCAGTTAATATTACTGAATGCCTCAAAAAAACAAGACCACGTAAGGTCCCTACACTGGAAAGGAGACTTCCACACCTAAAGTTATGTGTTGTCCTTTATGTCCCAATACATTTATTACTTTAAAACAATACTTTTAATTAGGTAAGTTTCATGTGAATGTATTTGCTTTTTTTAAAAGTTAAAACTTCATAGTAACTTATATCCCAAAGGGCCTACTCTCCAACCACCAAAACATGTCCATTGAATATATCCATAGAAATTATACGTAGTACTTAAAAAAAATTTTTTTTTAATTTTTTACTTTTTAATTTATTTTTAAAGACATTTTAGATCACAAAAAAGTTACATCAAAAATATAAAGGGGGAGGGACGGATGTGGCTGAAATGCTTGGGCATCCCTCTCCCATAGGGAGGGACCTAAATTCGATCCCGGGGACCTCCCGGTAAAAAAAAAAAATAATAATAATTTTATATATATATATATATATATATACACACACACACACACACACACACACACATATATGGGATTCCCATATACCCCACCCCTGCCCCCTCACATTTTCCCCTATACATAATATTTTATGTAAAAAAATTTTACATGTATAAATAGTACATGGTACTTATTCTACAACTTGGTTTTTTTCACTCAAGGGCATTTAAAACAGTATTTTTTTTCAAATGCTATTTACATTTAGTTGTATAGAATGCTGTCAAGTATCTGGCCATTTCTAGTTGATGGGTATTTAGGTTATTTCCAGAGTTTGCTACTGTGAACAATGCTTCCTTGGATATCTTTAAGCATGCCTTCCCTTGTGCAGCGCGTGTGCTTCTCTAGGGTGGATACTGGGATCTGGGGTCATGGTGTACACACATATTGTTACTTTACCAGATCCCTTGCCCTCCAAAGTGGCTCTGCTGAGTTACACTCCTTATCTGCTTACTGCAGTAGCCAACATTTCCCCCCACCCCAGCTGAGCAGTGCTAGGTCGTAGCAATCTGTCAAAGTTTCCCCAGTCTGTTGGGTTAAAAAATGTAACTAGTTTATTTTGTTTTAATTCATGTTTCCCTTATCACTAGTGAAGTTAATCTTTTCTCTTTTCTCTTTTTATGTGCTTATTGACCATTTGTAATTCTTATTCAGGGAATTGCCTGTTATATCCTTTGCCCATTTTCCTATTTTGTCTTTTTTCATATTGATTTGTATGATTTCTTTGAATATTCTGGGTACTAATATTTTTTATGGGTTGAAGTTATCTCCTAGTTTGTTAACTGTCTTTTAAAACTATGGATGCCTTCAGTCATTAAGAAAGTTTTAAAGTTTGATGTAATCAAATTTCTAATTCTTTTACTTAATTTTTTTTTGCATTTTCTGTCTTGTTTAAAACTTTCCTGCATAATACTAGGTTTGCCTGCAACTGCTTCCCTTTTGTAGTTTTCCTATTCTTCCTGGAACTTGTTCTAAGGCAGCCTGCTATGGGGCTGGGTGAAACATGTGAGATGTCTGGGCATGTGTTTTTCCGGTTGGCTGAGGAAAGCTTTACTGAGGACTGATGGAAACGTCAAGCCGCACCATGTGGGTTTCAGGTGAAGGCACAAGTTCTCTAACCCGGCAGCCCACATGTGAGCCTGTAGAGAAGCACTAGCTGGCACGTTCTGTGTGGGCTTGGACTGGGTTACCAGTGACCCTAGCAGAGTACTTGGAGCAAACAGGCAGTGAATAAACGTTACTTAAAATTTTACCTCCTTCAAGATAAATTTTGTGAGCTCCTGGAACTCAGTCAGTGGAGGGTATGGAACCGCCTCTGAGAATCTGTTGAAATGCACTCATCCTTTGGTGATGGAACAGGTGTAAGTGTGAGTATAGCAGCATGAACTTATCCTCAGTGGAGATATACATACATAAATGTGCACACACACACAGAGGATCACACACTCAGCATTCACAAAACCCTCATGTAGGTTTTTTTTTAATATACATTTAAATTTTTTTTCAAGATACTTAGATTACATAAAAGTTACATTAAAAATATAGGGGATTCCCATATACCTGGCTCCCTAGCCCTCCCACATTTTCCCACATTGAGAACATCCTTCATTAGTGTGATATGTTTGCTACAATTGATGAACATATTTTAGAGCATTGCCACTAAGCATGGATTATAGTTTACATTGTAATTTATACTCTCTCCCACACAATTTTGTAAGTTATGACAAGATATATAATGGCCTGTGTCTGTCATTGCAATGTTATTCAGGACAATTCCCAAGTCCCAAAAATGCCCCCAAATTATACCTATTTTTCCCTCTCCCTCCCCTCAGAACCTCCAGTGGCCACTGCCTCCACATCAATGATAAAAGTTCTTCCATTGCTAGAATAACAGTAAGTCTATAGTAGAATCACAGTAAGTCTACTCTAGTCCATCATTCATTCCCCAATCCTGAGAATTCTGGGATGGCGATGTCCACTCCACCTCTAATTGAGAGGGGGCTTCGATCCTGTGGGGCAGATTGATGGGACTCTCTTGCTTGCAGTTGCAGACTCTCTCTGTTCCTTGGGATGGTCGTTGTCCATCATCATCTCCTTGTTAGTTGTCCTGGGTGAGTCCAATGAACTGGAGAGTAGGTGTTGCAAGTCTGTTGAGATTCAGGGCCCATCTGGCGCATGGGCAGCCCAGAGATTTAAGTCTCTTGGATGCACACCTGCCAACTCTAGTACTAACTATAGGTTCAAATAGAAGGGACAGAAGAGCCATATGTAGGGAAACCACAACTGAGTCTGACTCTGTCACACAGGGGAGCATAAACTCCAAAGTAGGGCCCACTGGCAGGGTGCCAGACTCCTGAGCTGTCTGTCCTGCCTATAGTGTCTGGATGTCTCCAGAGCCCTCAGGGGCCCTGCTATTTGAGGCAATGTTTACTGTGGCTGTCAATGAGATCCTGCTGAGATGGCATAAGTGTAACCTCTGGAATGACCTCCAGACTCACTTTGAAGTCTCTTGTCCATATAAACTCATCTGTCTTTACCCTTCCCCTTGTGGTCAAGGTCTTTTCCAGTTGCATTGCTATCATGTAGGTTTTAAGCTCTTTGCTTTTACATCTAAATAACTTGGGTTGTAGACATGAGAGAAACACTCTTTAAGATGTCATTTCAAGGCAACCTGAATATTCCTTCCCCAGTTTACATGGGAGATTGATTCTGTTAAGTACAAGCAGTGCTTTTTCCAGTCAGTACATAATTGGCATGACAAATAGATACCTTCTTTTCACAGTGACGTTGATAAATCTGTTCAAATGAATGAACTTACTCTTGAATGATTCATTTCAGGGGAAAATAGCATGATCATATGCCTACGCTAATAGACTCACAAGAAGAGGCAAGAGTAGAAGAGGCATTTCTCAACTTTATCAACTTTCCAATTTCTACCCTCCTGAAAAAAACTCTCTCAAAAAAAAACAAACACCCCAAAAACCATTGATCATAAAGCACACAATCTACTGCCCTGCCGATAGTCACTTGACAGTGGCTGCAAATGAGAAACCCATGGCTGTAATGAAAGATGAGAAGATGGTTTTGCCTATAGACAGAGACCACCTAAAATTTAGCTGAACTTTAAACATGCCAGAGATTTTGTGAACACTTTTGCATCAACAGTGCAGTGTGTAAGGGCAACATCGATATTAAGAGTGCTGAATTAGATGGGCTCGTTTCTGGGCTCCAGACATTTGTGACATGAACAAGCTACTTAACTGTCTAAGCCTCATTTTCTTCATCTGTAGTATGGGGAGAATAATGCTACCTATTTTCTAGAACTGGTGTAAGGATTGAAGCAGTAGGTATATAAAGCACCTATTACAGTTTCTGCAAATATGTATTCAATACAAGTTTAATGTT
Organism: Cabassous unicinctus; assembly: GCA_029593785.1. NCBI lineage: Eukaryota > Metazoa > Chordata > Mammalia > Cingulata > Chlamyphoridae > Cabassous > Cabassous unicinctus. The sequence goes on from JAQZBX010039107.1 coordinate 9,710, forward strand.
ATTATCATTATTATTGCCTAATTTCCATTGAGCAAATCTGATTATATTTAATCTCTGTAAATTATATCATCATCTGCAGTTAGATATTAGTTACCATCTAAATCAGAAAGAGGAAAAAATGGCATGTGTATCAATAACGGGAATTCGTAGTCTTACTGCTTGTTCTCATTTTTGTCAGCTTGATTCACTTTTCCCTCCCTCCCTCCCTCTTCATTTCTTTCATTTGCTGCTTCTCATCTCCTTTTCTTTCTCTTCCACGTTTTGCATTATTTCCTCCTGTCTCCTCTGCCAGCTTGAAGTCCTGCAAATGGATGGGCTGTCACAAGATCTGACAGGAGAGCTAGTGCTTTTTTCAGCTGAATTCAGCAATGAAGAAAGGGTGGTTCTTAAAATCATTGGAGTGTGCTTGGGAATGAAACTCATGTCTCACCTGTTGGGATCAGCCTGCCTTCTGAGCCAGTTGCCTCTCCCGCTTTTCCCTCCCTCAGTCCCAGTGTTCTCCTATGCCTGTGCCGGTGGAGTGGGAAGAACTCGAGGCCCTCAGCATCGCATGGGAGGAATCAGGCCGTGTAATACACCACTGTAAACCCATGTTAGTTTAGGGCCTGTTGCACAGAAGGTACCCAGCAGATGTTTGATGGCTGGACGATTGAATGGACTAATACTGAAATTGGAGGTTTGAATTCTGGTTTTCCCACTCATCAGAGGTGTAACCCTGGCAAGTTACTGAAGTGCCCTGAGACTCAGATTATATTTATATGCTATACCTTAGAAGGGCAGTTAGATTAGAGAAAATTTCTTGTAAAAGTGCTTTGTAAACTGTCAAATACTATACAACTATGAGAGCCATATGGGAAATTCCAAGAAGTTTAAATATGCAATTCTTAAAACTCCTTTAGTTCCAAAAGAAAGCCCCTTTAAAAGTAGGAATGCACACTGAGGGCTGGTGCTTTCCACAGGAACAGCGCATTAAAGCCTGGCCATGAGATTGTGACCATGAAGAGTTTTATGAGCCTCTTGCTCTACAGAACCGTCTTGCCAACTTGAGGTCAAGCGAGTGGACACACAGACAAGCAGATGACTGGCTAAGCATTAGGTTTTGCAAAGACTTTTCCAAAAGATGTAGAGATGCATCAGCAGGGTGATGACAATCTCAGGTGTTCTCATAGAACCCATGATTAAATTGTGGGTTTTTTTTGAGGGGGGAAATTCTTATGCTTCTTCTGAATTTTAACTTGAGATTTAAAAATCATTTAATGAAAGATAAAGTGAAACATAATTCAAGTCACATAGAAATGCACGATACTGACACAGGAGCTGGAGAGAAACACGTCTTCCTGTAGGCCCTTCAGGAACAATCTCTAAGTGCTAACTTTCTAACCTTGGGTCGTCCTTGACGCTTTCCCTCACACCCCACAGCCACCGCCTTCGAAACACTGTGTATCCAGTGCCTCCAGGCCACCTTCCTCCCACCAGACCACGTGACCCCCTCTCCCAGGCTCCCAGCTTCCACGCTTGCCCTGCTATGGTCTCTTCTCCACATGGCAGCTAGCGTGATCTTTCTAAAACGTGGATTAGATCACGATCAAACCTGTCCAAGCCAACCCTTCACTCTGGGAACAAAGTCCTCACTTCTGTTCTCAAAGGCTTCGTCACCTGGCTCCTGACCACCTCTGTGACCTCGTTTGCCGTGGCTTCTTCTGTGCTCACAAGCACACTCCACTCTCGGGGCCTTTGCGTCTCTGCCTGGATAACCTCCCTCCGGAAGTTTTCAGGGCTCCTTTCCCCCCGTCACTCAGGTCCCTGCTCCATGGCTGCCTCCTTGGGGAAGCCTTCTTTAATCACCCCATCTGAGGCAGTATCACTGCCACTCTCTTCTCTGTACCCTGCTTTATTTCCTTCAAAACCGCTATCACCACCAGATATCACATTGCATATTTATTTGCTTATCTGTTTCTTGTCTGTCTGTGAGATGAGAATTTAAGATTCGTGAGGGCAGGGATCCTTTATGTTTTGCTCATCAGTGTGTTTCCACTGTTTACAACAGTGCCTGGCAGGTGGTCAACGTGCAATAAATATTTCTTGAATGAGTGAATGAATGAAGAGTCTCTAGAGAACTGGGAGTAACATCATGGTATTTGCCTACATCTTTTAAATATTTTGAGGGCATGATTTTCTTTGGATTACTAATAGTATATTGTTTTGTATTTTAGGCTTTCTTGAAACCAAGGTAGCTGAATTTAATAAATTATCACTATTCCCAAAAATAATCAGCTCTGGATATTCCTTGTTAACTACCTCATTACTGACAGGATATTGAAGTCTTATTTGTACATTTATTTTTATAAAATAGTTTAAGAATCAAATAGCTTCATTAGAGGAAAGATTTTTGAAAAGACGAAAAATCTTTCCCATCACTCTAACATATCCACATTTATATGCAATTACAATTAAGGTATACATCAAAGTTTTTTTCATGTGATATTTTATTATAAATATTTTTTAACACTGCCTCACATATTCCATGTTAATATTTCTAATGGCTATGGAATATTCCTTCAGTTTTATGTGTCATCATTTAACCAGTTCCCAACTATTAGACATGGATGTTGTTTTCAGTTTTCCCCTCTTAGAAATAATGCTTCAATATTGAACATGGGTATGCATTTATTCCACATTTTAGAAGACTGACATGATAAATTTCTAACAATGGAATTACTGGTTGATAAGATATGAATATAATTATGGTATCTATACATATTGGAATATATATGTTTTCCAAAAGGATTGTTATCAATGTAACAATGCCACAAGGACCTCACCAGCATTGGGTGATACTATTAAGAATAATTTTGAGGGTTTAATAGGTTTAAAATAATGTGAATTTAAAAGGTTTAAAAACAATAAGATGGTATTAAAATGTGAATTATTTTTATGAGTGATGTTGAATTTTTTTCCCATTTACTTAATGATTCATATCTCTGTTTCCAATAGCCTTTGCTATTGAGAGTTTGATGATTTTCTCTTACATTTGAATAAACTCTTTGATAGTAACTGTAAATATGTTCCCAGTCTGTTGTTCTTTTTAGTTTTTTATAGTTTTTTAAAGTAGTTTAATCTTTATATAGCTGGATTTGTCAATTTTTTTCCTCTGTTCACTCCCTTTATTTTAGAAGTTGAATGTATATAAGATGCTGACATGTTAACTGCCCAATTCTAATAGACAATAAGCATTGTTGTAATAATAAAACATCTTTTCAGGGTACTTCATTATACTTGCCAAATATGGGGTTTTTGAAAATTCTGAAAAGGGGAACAATGAAGTGGAAGCATACCTAGAATGTAAAGGGAATGTGAGTGTACAAGGCAGGTATGGAAAGAGGAAGAAGAGAGGGGGTCATTTCCTCCTCTGTCAGGGCAGAGAGAGCACGACAGCACATTTAGTAAGTAGGTCAAAGCTGGATTTCTTGGGTAATCTTTCAAATAAAGTGGCCCTGCCCTGACTGGTGTTACTCAGCTAATAAAGATAATTCCAAGGTCCTGCAGAGCTCCCAAGTCTCTTCCAACCATCAAAGAGATATGCTCTGGATATTATGTAATACTAGGGACTCTAGGCTACGAGCTCCTTGAATGCGTCCTTGTAACCCCAGAATTTGGAACTTGCTAGATGGAGAGCAAAGGTTTGATAGATGCACATTAAAAATGACATTGTAACTATTTTCCAATCCTTTCGGCAGTTGGTTGGAAATTTACAGTTGATGTAATGGAGTATTGCAAAGGACGGTGTTTGCATTCCAAGCCAGCCCCAGCACTAAGAATTTGGGTAACCTTTGCAACTTACTTATTTTATTCTGGGCCTCAGTTTCTTCATTTGTAAAAATAACAGAGGACATTGGGCTGGTTGACCTCAGAGGCACTTTTCAGTGAGGATACTCTGTAATTATAGATAGTAAATTAATTCGCTGCAGTGTCTAGTTCAATAGGTTAGCCTATTTTTTTTTTTTAACTATGTCTGATCAAAAAGGAGAATGAAGTGTAATAGAAACAATCAACTGATTTTATCTGGATTTATTGTGAGTCCTCATTTTTCTCAGTACAATGCAGTTTACAAACACAAATGCATCTCAGTACAATGCTGGACAGTTGAAAGAGAAAGAGGAAAAACTGGCACTTCCTATCTACTGGAGCTGCACTGTCCTATACTAGTCACATGTGGCCATGGAGCAGGTGAAATGTGGCTGTCCAAATTGAGATGTTTTGTAAGCACACTATAGATGTTGAATATTAGAGATTTGGTATGAAAAAAAGAATATAAAATATCTCTAATAATTTTTATGTTGTTATGTGTTGAAATGATAATACTTTGTATATATTAAATTAAATTACATATATTTAAAATTAATTTTGCCTTTTACTTTTTACTTCTTAAAATATGGCTACTAAAAAATTAAAATTACACATGTAACTTACATTTTATTTCTACTGGGCAGTGCTGCTCTTGAAAGGTCTGGAATTGGAGATCGAGAACAATGATGAGAATGAACAGAATAAAACTAGTCAAAGTACAGAGAAGATTAGCTATTTGTATTATTTAAATGAATGTTTCTTTGCTTTATATTCCAATAAACTTAGTTGCTACTGATTTTGAAAATATGAAATTTATTCTCTCATAGGAAAATGGCTTTGTAAAGAAGTTTGAACCTAAATCTGGCTGGCTGACTTTTCTGGAAGTTACAGGAAAGGTCTGTGAAATATTATCTCTCCTGAAGCAATACTACTGACCAAAAAGGACACTCCATATTGTGAAACCTACTTAAGTTGTGACTCTTCCAAGAAGTATTGCCAACACTTCTACTTTTAAACAAACAACTTTGATGATGAAATACAAACAGCTTTCCAGAGTTACAGAGACATTTTGTCTCCATTTTCATGAATAAACTGTATGCCTTTGTCTAGATATGTAACTTGTGTCCTAATTTTGTTGTTGTTGCTCTGCCTGCAGGTCCAGCAAGGGGGCAGATATTGAAGGGGGGGTGGTGTCTTTTCTGACCCATGGCAGACTCTTTCTTAAGGGCACGCCCCCAATTACCCTAAACCCGTGTTCTATGTCCCTAGGCTAGACCGCGGGGCTGGGGGGTGAGGTTGTGACCCTCCTTCTCTAGACCCCAGTGCTCCTGGCTGCCTGCAGCCTTCCACTGATGCACCTTCCTGGTCTGCCTTTTGGGGTGATGATATGGCAACCAGATATACGGAATACTTTGGGATAGTTTGAACAAAGCCAGTTCAATAATTCAATGTTGAGCCAATTGTTACATTTTTTTTTTTAATGTCACAAGTTGGAAAATTTTACCTTTTGTTAGATTCTGTGCTCCAGTTTTTAGGTCAGCAAATTCGATTAAAATATGGGAACACTGTACCTTGCTAAGAACTTCATATCCTTCCTTCTCCCACAACACATTCCCTACATCCCTGGGGCTCGCATTGCCTTTCCTAGGAGTTGCTAAGAGATAATAAAGAAACCAGAGCCCATGTACATTTCCACAGGGTATTTGACTTAATTAATGCTTTACCTCCTAGGTGATATTTTTGTTTGCTTGTTTTGTTTTTGTTTGTAGGAGGCACCGGAACTGAACCCGGGACCTCCTGTGTGGGAAGCAGGGGATCAACTGCTTGAGCTACATCCACTCCCCAGTGAGATTTTTAATAGTGGAGATTAGGGCACTGGGGCAATTCAGTAGGGAAATTTTTTTTGGCATAGGAAACTTTGTTACTTTTCTAATGGAATCTGAGAGGCAACGGCGTGCCATCTAGGTTTGTGCCTACTAGGGCCCGAGTAGGAGTTAGCATTTTCTTTTACCTCTTCCTGCCATGTTTCCAGCTATCCCTCCCACCTCTAACTGCCTTAAATTTTAATTCATTTTTGTTTAGTCAGAGCTAAGTGCTGGTAACGAATAGTCATTAATGGACATATTAGGAAGCATGTATATGGGTACTGCTACCTGGAATATATTTGCACAAGAAACCACAAAACATGGTATTTACACTATGCTTACCTCTAACAAAGTGACACTGAGAAATCACTTTTTACTTGGTCTGTGACCTAGACTTTCAAACTGCAGCTCACTGTGTGTTCTGTTTATTACTTTTCTTTTTTTTATTATTGGTTTTTTTAATTTTTTAAATTTATTTTTAATTTTTTTCTTTTTTCATTTCCTTCCTTCCTCCCTCCCTCTCTCCATTTTTTAAAAAAGGTTTTATGAACCTCAGTTCTTACCTCATGCCAAACAAAAATTATCTGAAACAGATCATAGATCTAAGTGAAAGTTAAAGCTATAAAACCTCTAGAAGAAAATATAGTAGAAAATCTTCGCAACCAGATTGGCAAAGATTTCTTAGATAGAACATATAAACCCTGAATCACAAAAGAAAAATTGATAATTCGGATCTCATCAAAAATTTTAAAAAATTCTACTCTTAAAAAGACACAATTAAGAACTCAAAAAAAGTATGTGAATTATATCTCAATAAAGCTGTAAAAACAAAGAAAACTCAAAAAGGGAAGCCACAAAATGGGAGATAATATATGTCACACATATTTGACAAAGGACTTTATCCAGAATATATACAGTACTCTTACAACTCAATAACAAGATGGCAAACAACCCAATTTAAATAATGGTCAAAACATTTGAAGAGGCACTTCCTACATGAAGATATACAAATGGCTAATACACGTGGAAAAGGAGCTCAACACCGTTAGTCGTCAGGGAAATGCAAATGAAAACCACAATGAGGGACCAGTACACATCATGCCAGAGTAGCTAAAATGAAAAAGATTGACAACACCAAGCTTTTGGGGAAGATGTGGAGCAAATAGAATTCTCATATCCTATTGGTGATCATGTAAAATTATATAACCACTTTGGAAAACAGTGCAGCAGTTTATCATAAAGTTAAACATAACATTTACCATAGGACCCAACAATGCCACTCCTAGGTATTTAGCAAAAAGAAATGAAAACATATGTTCATACTATTCACAGCAGCTTCATTCATAATAGCCAAAACAAAAGCAAAAACCTGGAAACAATCCAAATGTTCAGAAACAGATGAATGGATAAAGAAATTGAGACATATCCATATAATGGAATATTACTCAGCAATCAAAAAGGATGAATACCTGACACATGTAACAGAATGGATAAATCTCAAAAACATTATGTTGAGTGAAAGAAACTAGTTCCAACTGTAGAAAAGATGAATCTAATGCAACGGAGACAGAAAGCAGATCAGTAGTTGCCTGGGACTGGGTAGAGGGATTGGTTGGGAAAGAACTTCAAAATGAATGAAAAATGAATGAAAATGTTTTATATCTTGATTGTGGTGGTAGTTACGTGGATATATAAATGTGCCATAGAAATTACACTCAAAACAAGGTGCATTTTATTATAAAGTATTTCTCAATGAGGTTGATTTAGGAATAAAGCTTTTGTTTTTGTGAAAAATTAAAAATACTCATTATAGACAGTATAAACCATAAGGAAGATTTAAAAATTACAAAAATCAACCCCAATACCGATTTAAAGTGGAATGTTACTACTGCCACAAATGAAGTAATGAAGCACCATCACTTTCTTTCTCTTGTCATGTGAAAAGACTTTGTCATTGTACACTGAACCCACACTGGCTCTCTGTAAGGTCCTCCTTCCCCCACTTCGTTCCTGCAGTGTCCTCCTTGGTGGTCTGTTTGTCCTGCACCTTCGTGGCTTTTCTCAGGACTTTCCTCCAAAGCCTTTGACACCGGCAGCTGCCTTTGCCCCGATGCTCATCTGGTTAATGCTCACCTGGTGTTCAGGTTTCAGCTCAGAGGTCACTTCCTCAGGGACTTTCCCTGACTAGGCTAAATTCCCCTGCTGCAGTCTCTCAAAACACCATTGTCTTGGATACAGTTTTATATCATATGATTTTTAAAAAATTATTGTGGTAACATTTATATAACACAACATTTGCCATTTTAACCATTTTTAAGTGTACAATTCAGTGGCATTAATTACATTCACAATGTTGTGCAACTATCACCAGCATCCGTAACCCAAACTTTTCCATCACCCCAAACAGAAACATTGTACCCATTAGGCAACAACTCCCATTCCTCTCTTCCCCCAATCCCTGGTAATTTCTGTCTCTATGAATATCTAGAATAGTGTAGATATTTTGTGTAAGTAGAATAATGCAATATTTGTTCTTTTGTGTCTGATTATTTAACTCAGCATAATGCTTTCAAGGTTCATTGATGTTGTAGCATGTATCATATATTGTATGAAAGTAAAGTCAACATCTGTTTCTCCAATGACAGTAAGTTCGAAGAAGGCATGAACCATGGCTGTTTTTGCCCACTCTTTCATCTAGCGCCTAGTTCGGAGCCTGGTATACAGTAAGAGCTAAATATTTGTTTAAGCAATAAATGGACGAGGATTAGCTGGTTTTTTGCATAGCAACTAAGTGAGGCTGGCTGACACATCTCGTTCTCAGGAATAGTGTGGATGAGCTTACGGCTACCATTTATTAGCTGTCTTGATCCTGCTAGGAATGTTAGACATGTAATCTCTCTTTGTCTTCGTGGAAACCTGTTGGAGTAGATATTATCCCCATTTTACTGTTAAAGAAACAGGCTTACCCCCAGTAAGGAACTTGCCCAAAGTCGTAGATTTCTGGGTGGGTGGGTCAGAGGCACATTGACCTCTATAGCCCACGCTCGTACTCACTACCCCGGACCACCCCTGATTGCAGCACTTCCTCCTGATCTTAGGGTGCTGCCAGACTTCACTTCCTTCCCCATTTCTTTCACGAGTTGAAACTGTGCGTGATCGCCAGCTGGGTGAGACTTCTCTTTCCCCGCTGATGGTGAGGGCTCCTGCTGGCCAATTGGGTCTTTCCCCTTCACCTTTTTACGTGTGTCCTTCCCGTCAGCTTACTGCCAGCTTTAACTGGTGGTCACTATTTTGGATCTGGGACCTTTTAGCAGAAGATACCAACTTGCTGACAGGGAAATGATGCTTTGTACAATGCCACAGAAAATGAAAATAAAACCAGCTTTTCTTTATAATTAGTAGCTCTATGTGGTTATTTCTGCTTGAAGATGCTATTAGGGAGGCATCATCCAGACGGGGCTTGGTTAAACCATTTTTCCATGGTGTTGGTGGGTTTTCATGATTCATCTGCCTCATGACCAGCATTTTCAAGGCAGCAGATTGAGATAGGGCTATAATTCATTGCTCTAACAGAATAAACCTAAGAGGCTTACATGAGAACCCAACCCATGACCCATGTTTCCCTAAAACGTTTTAGAGCTGAAGGCAAGTTACTATCCTATTTGAACAACAATGTATATATAGGAACAGTTTAGTTTGATAAATACTTGCAACACAATTATTTTGACACAATTTAATTCCTGTTGACCTTGCTTTCTATTTCACCAAGAATGGATGCATTTAGAACTTCCATAATCTCCGCACCATATCTTACCTACCTACCCTGCACTTACACAGGTATATTTTCCTTCCCACCTAATACAGTGACTAACTTGTCCTAAAGCCTACCCCTAGACTTGTACATTAGACTTCGCTCCCTATTGCCTTTATAGTACTATCTCTTCAGCCTCATTCTTCTGCATCACCCAATTTCCTCCACTCTGCTGTGTTTGTGTCCTATTAGCACACAAACATGCTGGAAGTTCTCTTATTGTAAAAAAATAAACAAAAGTAAACAAAACACACATTCTCCTGGGCACGACCCTAGTTTTCTGCTCCCCTTCACAGAAAAACTCCTCAGAAGAGCTCTCTATACTTGTTGTCTCCAATTATTCTCCTCATTGTCTTTTGAATTCTTATCAATCAGACCTTCATCTTCACTGCAAAGTTCAAAATTAATTCTCAGTCCTCAACTTCCTTGGTTCTTCTCTCTCACTGGCCACTCTTTCTCTGTCTCCTTTGACAAATCTTCCTCATCAACCCAAGATAACTTCCTAAGCCTAAATATTCGAGTGTCCCAGGCTAGTCCTTGGCTTTCTGCTCTTCCTTACCAATACTCACATTCTAGAGATCTCATCCAGTTTGATGACTTTAAGAATCAACCAAATGCTGATGGCTCCCAAATTCACATCTCCAGCGAGACCTCATCCCCGAAGTCTAGGCTCCTATCTCCAACTGCAGACCTGACATCTCTCTACTTGGATGTCCAACAAGCACACTAAACTACTCACTGTGTCCAAATTCTGAATATCTGATCTTCACCTGCCCCCCAAACATTTAACTCCTGCATCCTTTACCATCTCAGTTAATGGCATATCCGTCTTTCCACCCCCTCAGCCAAAAAACCGTAAGCTCTGACTCTTCTCCTTCTCTCATACCCTACGTGCAATCCATCAGGAAGTACTCTTTGGCTCTATCATCAAAATATACCACTTCTCACCTCTTCACCACTACTACCCTGATCCAAACCACGTGAAATCTCTTGTCTAGGTTGTTAAAGCCTCCTAACTGTCTTCTAGCTTCTGCCTCTACCACTCTCTACAGTTATTCCCAACAGGCATTCAGAGGGATCCTGTAAAAAGTAAGACAACTTATGTCACCTCTCCACTCAAAACTCTCCAGTGGTGCTAACCTCAATCAAACTAAAAGCCAAAGTCTTTACAATGGCCTACAAGACCTTACACAAGCTACCTCTCCTCTGAACAACTTGACCTCATCTCTGCCTTGTTCAAGCAACCTTCCTGTCTTTGCTCAGACATGCTATGCATACTCTCTACTCCCAAGGCCAAATCTTCTTATGCTCCTCTGAGCCTCCTTTCAGGATCTTGATTTTTGCCTTGGATAATATATGTCTCTCAAGGATAAAAATTTGAGGTAACAGGGATATTGATGATTTTACCAGGAATTCCCACCCCCAAGCCCACAGAGCTCTCTGGAGATTCAGATCCCTAAAGAGCTTCCTACTTAGACTTGCAAGTACATATGAGTACAAATGCTAGTGCTCTAAAAATACAATCCTTGGTGGAAATGTAGAGTAAGATTGCTGAATTGTCATTTTTCCCCAGGGTGTAGAGTCAATCCGGAAGACTCTTTTCCCCAAGAAGATCAAAGTTTTTCTTAACTGAACAAGGCTCTTTCATTGTTAAAAGGTTCTGTCCAGGGGACAGAGCCATCCAGAGCAGCCATGGACACACAGGAGGACAATGCCCCCAACGTCCACAGAGGCATCTGACCAACAGCCCCATCCCCCGTGGCCCTGGGGCTGCCTCCCTGAGTCCTGAGTGCTCTTTATTGTCTTTTTGCCTCCACCTGTGCTGATATCCAGCCAGCTGCTCAAACCAGAAACTTGGTTGCTGGGGGCTGTCCTTCAGCGTTCCTCTACTTCACTCCCCTTATTCAACCCAAACCTCAACTAGTCATGGCAATTTTATTCCTTAAATATCTCAAATCCATCCACTTCTCTCTTTCTCCTTAACTGCTACCCTAGTTCAGGCTGCCATTACTTCCTTTCTGAACTGCCGTTGGAGCCTTCTGGTTTTCTCACATCCATTTCTGACCTGCCCCTTCCCCTCAGCACATTCAGTTGAGCCAGTATATTGATCTTAAAATGTAAATGTGATGTTATTCTTCTTAAGATCCTTCAGTGGCTTTTCATTACTCTTAGAAGAAAAACTCAAATTCTACAAAACTCTGTGTCATACTCCCTCCTCACTTGAGCATGGACTGGACTTAGTAACTTGCTTCTAGAGAGTAGACTATAGAAAGGAGAAAGAGAAAAGTAACTTTACTGTGGATAAACCAGCAAACACTACTTTGGCGTGACAACCAAGGTTAACATCACCAGTGAGAAGTCATGCTGATAGCATGTAACCTGTGATACGATGTGAGAAGGGTACTTCACTTCTGTGGTATTCTTCTCCCAAATCCATAACCCCAGTCTAATCATAAGAAAACACCAGATAAACCCAAACTGAAGGATATCCTGCAAAATACCTTTCAAGTACTCCTCAAAACTTTCTAGGTTATGAAAAACAAGACTGAGAAACTGCCACAGACTGGAAGAGACCAAGGGGACAGGGCTACTGAATGTAATGTGGTGTCCTAGATTGGACCCTGCAACAAAAAGAGGACAACAGAGGAAAGACTTGTAACATCTGAATAGAGTCTGGTGTTTAGTTAATAGTATTGTACCAATGTTGGCTTAGTTTCAACAAATGTGTCTTAGTTTTGACACCGTAATGTAAGATGTTAATACTAGGGGGAATTGGGTGAGAGGTATAAGAGAACTCTGTACTATCTTTGCAAGTTTTCTAAAAATTTAAAATTATTCCAAAATAAAAAGTTTATTAAACAAACAAACAAGCACGCAAACAACTCTGTTATTTGGACCTCACTTCTTTGGCCTCGTCCCATGCATCTTTCCTCCTGCCTCTCTGTGGACTAGCGGTTCTGGCCATCTTTCATTTCCTCTAATCTATCATGCTGTTTTCCCTTTCGGGGCCTTTGCACATACAGTTGTTTTCCTGGAAAACTCCCCAGCCTTCCCATCTCCCTGCTCTCACTCACCCTCTCACCTCGTTAATGCTTACTCAGCCTTTAGATTTCAGCTGAAATGCCACTTCCTCCGGATGGGGGAGGTGGTGTGGAGGAAGTGGGGTCACCAGGCAAACCTCCTGATCGGTCTACATTGAGAGGGTGCTCTGTGCAGGCTGACTATACCATGGTTTGCATGGGCGCTTCACTTCTCCCTGAAAATTGGCCTTTGGTTTATATGTCAATCTATGGAAGTGATTCCTAAATTTTAATATGGATGCAAATTACCTGGGGATCATGTTAAAAAAATAAATGCAGTTTCAGTAGGTCTGGGGAGGGTCTTCGGCTCTCCAGTTCTAGCAAGCTCCCAGATAATGCTGATCCTGTTGGTTTGTGAACCACACTCAAAGTAGCAGGTGTTGGTAAATGGATGCCATCTTGAAGTTCTGGCAAAATTAAGTTTTAGGTCTCTAAAGGTAAAGATGAGACCATGGGTACAAATGAATTCAGTGAGCGTTTTAGCTTTGCTGATAGAAACTCTGTCTATTCATCTTTGCCGCCCGCTCTGCCAACGTACCTCTGTCCCACACACTCAGTAACTGTCAAATGGAAAGTAAATGCAAATGGTGAGGCCTCATGGTGCTGGATTATTGGGTTTTCCCTGGTGATACCACAACTTTTTGACCTTTCTTTTAAATTTTTTGAATCCTCCCTAGTTTGTCATTTCACTCGTTGTTGTTTTTTTTTTAGGTACTGGGGCCAGGGATTGAACGTGAGACCTCTTCTGTGGGAAGCTAGCGCTCAATCACTGAGCCACATCAGCTCCCCCGAGTTGGTTTTTCATTTGTCTGCTTGTTTGTTTTTGTTTTTTAGGAGGCACCAGGGA
>JAQZBX010039108.1:0-23156 GCA_029593785.1 Cabassous unicinctus
ATCGTTCTGATTTTTTCTGTTCATTTTCTGCCCTGTCCTGTATTTCTCAGCTGTCTACCTCAGCAAAGCAGTGACTGATAATATCTTGAGTTCCACATCAGTTGAAAAGTAATTAAAGGCAGAGACTAATCATAATTGGTTGGTGGGGACATTTCTATGAACTTCATGCACTTATGGGCCCAGGAAACCTTATTAGAGCTCTGACTTTAAGTTGGATATTTCCCCATGAGTCACACCATTTCCCCTAAACTGGTTTTTAAGCAGTTTTCCTTTCTCTTTAAACATTTGAAGCATTCACCGCACTTGATGGCATGCATGGTTTTCTTAACTGAGCCCCAACATGAAAAGATGTTATCTGTGATTCTCAGACACAAAGTATTACGACCATGGCCCCAGCATTCCTCTGCTAAGAAATTTGACTGCTCTGTTCTTTCTGCCTGGTAATGGAGCAGGAAAGCCTGCTTGGTTTTAGAACTAATGCTATGCTGTCTAATTTTCTCTTAATAAACGTGGGTCTGATTCAAAAGCTGGAAGAGAAACAAAGATAGTCCTTTGCTCTTACTTTGTATGGAACATATTTCCTTGTAAGGGTCTAAATCAAGGATTGTTTTTGGTTTTGTCAAGTAAGAAGAGAAACATGTACATTGTTTTTCTCCCCTCGGGAGAATTCCCTAGGAAAGCAAGAATGAGAATCACATATTTGAATTCCTGCCTGAACACATATAACTAGCAAAATAAACATGTACCAAGCTGCAGTATATGCAATGAATAGAGACAGCAGAATCTTAAAATGCTGGTCTCCCAGGCTGGAAGTTCACAGGGGATTCCAGGATGTGTGTGAGACTGGGGGGGGAGGGGAGGGGCGGGGAGGGGAATTAGGCATTTGCATTCAAGATGAATGTTTAAAAGATTTTATGAAAATAAAGTATAACATATATCAAACATGGACTGGTAGATAGGTGAGGTTTTCTCACCATTTTCCCTTGACTTCAACATTTACAAACAAAAATCTGAAATTGACTTTTTATTTCTGGTGTTGGAGTAAAGCAAACCCTCCTTTATTTGCATGTCATAGATCTTTATATCTTTTTCTTAATATTGAACATAAAGCAAATAAATATGAAATAAAAACAAATCACCATTCTCAAGAAGACATAAAATAGCAAAAATAGAACTATCAATAATTTCCCTGAGGCATACTAAAAACATACAGAAGCTATTGGTGTCAGTGGAGTAGAAAAAACAAAAACAAATTATAAAATGCAGCTTTAATCCTGTAGTCAAGAAGGAACAATCTATAAACCTTTTAGTTTTTAGTATATTTTAGCTTTATCTATAGAAAGGCAATAACACAGTCATGTAGTAAGTTTACTCTAACAATTGTACAATTATGGGGGAAAATTCCATTAGGCAAGATTATGTCCTGGTTACAAACAACCACCAAAATCTCTATGGCTTAAAACATTTATATCTCATTCACACCATGTCCAGTGGGGGTCAAGCAGGGTGTGCTGTCATTGCATTTGCTCAGGGCCACAGAATGACAAAAACTCCACCTTTTTATGATGCTGACTTTTCAACATGAAGCTTCAGGATCTACCAATGCAGAGTAAAAGAGCGTGGAGATTGCCCACCAACCATTAACTACTTTAGCCTAGAAGTGATCCTCATCCCTTCCACTCACATTTTGAATCATATGGCCACTGCTCACTTCAATGGAGCCATCTACCCAGAAGGAGATCCAGGAATCCTCATGAGCACTATGGTTTACCACAGGAACAATCTGTGGTGTTTCAATGTTTAAGAAAGGAAAATGTACCTAAAGTAATGTTCTTTGCTCAATTCCCAGTTATAAAAGATGCTATAGGGATTGTGGGAAGATAACATTGAATTAGGCAGACAAGGCTCAGCTCTCCCACAAAAACAATGGAGAAAGAGCCAAAAGCTGCCTGAGGGACCTGCTTTGGGAGTCAGCAATCCAGGACAGTGCTTTACAACTCCCAGAAGGGTGACAGACAGAGACAAAGAACCCAAAACACCAAACTGTGAGTTACTAAACCTTCCAGCTGCTGGGAAAGGCTCCCCTCTCCCACCCCCGAGATATTAAGCTGGGGTAAAACCCTAGTTTATTGCAGCTGACTGATAGGGGAGCAGATGTCTTCCTCCCTGTCAGCTGTTACAAGGGAAAAGGGAGGGGGAGTCGGGGGGCTTTTCTTCAGTGAATTCGGACAGTGGAGTCCACTTTGAATCTCGTCTCCGGCTAGACCAAAATAAAGGAAAATCGAGAGGTACATCTCCGTGGAAAGGTGCATTAACAAGTGCCATCTGCTGGCCAGTCTGGAAATTGCATTGACAAAAACTGCAAATGGGTCTCTCTGTTCTCTAACTTCACCCCATTAGTGAGTCCCTGGCATGATTTTTATAACTTAAGCTGGGCAATTTTAAAGACTTTGGATAAATTGAACCAAAAATCAAAGAAGAGTGTTAAAAAATAATAACAATAGGTGAGAGAGAAATTGGTCATCATAGAAAATTCGCTCAACATATTCAGGTGCCTAGATATCAGCAAAAAATTACAAGCCATACTAGGAAATAAGAAGAGATGGCAGCCAAAGGAACAAACCAAATATCATGAAGAGATACAGGATTTAAGACAATTAATCAATGATAATCACACATCTCTCCTATATCAATTTAAAGAATTGAAAGGAAATATGAATAAAGAGATAAAGTATATTAAAAAGACACTGGGTTAGCATAAAGAACAATTTGAAAGTCTGCAAAGAAAAGTAATAGACCTAATGGGAGTGAAAAACATGATGGATGAGATTAAAAATACATTAGAGGCACGTAAGAGCAGATTTGAATTGCTCCAAGATAGAATTAGTGATTTCAAAGATAAAACCTCTGAACTGGAAAAGACAGGAAAATAGAAAGAGAAGAAAATGGAAAAAATGGAACAGGGTCTCAGGGAATTGATGACAACATGAAACACAGAAAGAAAATTTGAGGAAATAATGACTGAAAACTCCCCTACCCTTATGAAAGACATAAATATCAATATTGAAGAAGGATAATGCACTCCAAACAGAATAAATCTGAAAAGACCTACCCCAAGACACCTACTATTCAGAATTACAAATATCAGAGATTAAGAGAAGATTCTGAAAGCAGCAAGAGAAAAGCAAAGCATCACATACAAGGGAACCTCAATAAGATTAAGTGCCAACCTCTCATCAGAAACTACAGAGGCGAGAAGAAAGTGGTATGATGTCTTTAAAGTACTGAAAGAGAAAAAACACCAGCCAAGAATTCTGAATCCTGCAAAGTTGTCCTTCAAAAATGAAGGAGAGTTCAAAGTCTTCACAGACAAACAAAAATTGATAGAATATATTACCAAATGAACAGAATTACAAGAGATACTAAAGGGAGTGCTACAGCCTGAAAGGAAAAAACAAAGGCAAGAGACTTAGAGAAGAGTGTAGAAATGAAGATGATTAGAAAGGGTAAATTAAAGGGTAAAAAGATAGACAAGAGTACGATATGACAACAGAAAGCCAAAGTCAAAATGGATGAAGTAAGTAATGCTTTTACAGTAATAGCAGTGAATGTTAATGGCTTGAACTCCCCAATCAAAAGATATGGAATGATAGAATGGATAAAAAAAAATATGAGCCATCTATATGTTATCTACAAGACACTCACCTCAGATGTAAGGACACAACCACGTTAAAAGTGAAATGTTGGAAAAAGATATTCCATGCAAATAGTAACCAAAAAGAGCTGGAGTAGTGATACTAATATCAGACAAAATAGGTTTTAAATGCAAAACTGTTATAAGAGATGAAGAAGGTCATTATATATTAATAAAAGGGGCAATTCAATAAGAAGAAATAACTATACTAAATATTTATGCACCCAACCTCAGTATCCCAAGATACATGAGGCACACACTGGCAAAGTTGAAGGGAGATATAGATGTCTCTACAATAATAGTTGGGGTCTTCAATTCACTACTCTCAGTATGGATAGAAATCTGGAAAGAGGATAAATAAACAGAGAGCTTGAACAATATGATAAATGAATTAGACCTAATAGACATCTATAGAGCATTGTAACCCCAAACAGCAGGACATACATTCTTTTCAAGTGCCCATGGATCCTTCTCCAAGATAGACCATATGTTGGATCACATGACAGGTCTCAATAAATTTTAAAATATTGAAATTATACATTACACTTTCTCTGATCATAATGGAATGAAGCTAGAAGTCAATAATGGATGGAAAAAGGGAAAATTCATAAATATATGGAGATTAGATAACACACTCTTAAATAATCAGTGGGTCAAAGAAGAAATTGCAAGAGAATTCGGCAAATATCTTGAGATGAATGACAATGAGAGCACAGCATATCAAAACCTGTGGGACAATGCAAAGGCAGTGCTGAGAGGGAAGTGTATAGTCTTCAATGCCTACATTAAAAAAGAAGAAGAGCTAAAATTGAAGACCTAACTGCACACTTAAAGGAAATAGAAAAAGAACAGCAAACTAATCCCAGACCAAGCTGAAGGAAAGAAATAGTAGAGATTAGAGCAGAAATAAGTGAAATTGAGAGAGAGAAAAAAAAAAAACAACAATAGAGAGAATCAACAAAACCAAAAGTTGATTCTTTGAGAAGGTCAACAAAATTGACAAACCTGTAGCTAGACTGACAAAGAAAAAAGAGAGAAGACAAATAAATAAAATCAGAAATGAGGAGATGGACATTACCACTGACCCCACAGAAATAAGAGGGATCATAAGAGATACTATGGACAACTGTATGCCAAAAAACTAGAAAATGTAGACGAGATGGAAAAATCCCTAGATTCACATAAACCACCTACACTGACTGACCCTAGAAGAAATAGGAGAACTCAACAAACCAATCACAAGTGAAGAGATTGAAACAGTCATTAAAAACCTCCCACAGATGAAAAGCCCAAGACCAGATGGCTTCACAGGTGAATTCTACCAATCATTCAAAGACGATCTAATACCAATCTTGCTCAAGGTCTTGCAAAAAATTGAACAGGAAAGAATGCTACCAAACTCATTCTATGAAGCCAACATCACCCTAATACCAAAACCAGATAAAATTACTATGAAAAAAGAAAATTACAGACCAATATCTCTAATGAATATAAATGCAAAAATCCTTAACAAAATACTTGCAAATAAAATCCAAAAGCACATTAAAAAAAATTATACACCATGATCAAGTGGGTTTTATCCCAGGTGTGCAAGGGTGGTTCAACACAAGAAAATCAATTAGTGTAACAAACCACATTGATAAACTGAAGAAGAAAAATCACATGATCCTCTCGACTGATGCAAAAAAGGCATTTGACAAAATACAGCACCCTTTCGTGATAAAAACACTCCAAATAATAGGAATAGAAGGAAGCTTTCTCAGTATGCTAAAGTGCATTTAAGTGAAACCTACAGCTAGCATTGTACTCATCAGTGAAAGACTGAAAGCTTTCCCACTGAGATCAGGAACAAGACAAGGATTCCCACTGTCACCATTATTATTCTATATTGTGCTAGAAATTCTAGCTAGAGCAATTAGGCTAGACAAAGAAATAAAAGGCACCCAAATAGGAAAGGAAAAAATAAAACTTTCACTATTCGCTGATGACATGATCCTGTATCTAGAATATCCTGAAAACTCCACAACAAAGCTACTGGAATTAATAGACATGTTCAGCAAGTGGCAGGATACAAAATTAATATGCAAAATTCGATAGCATTTCTATACACTACCGATGTGCATTCTGAGGAGGAAATCAGAAAAAAATTCCCATTTATAATAGCGACTAAAACAATCAAATATTTAGGAATAAACTTAACCCAGGACATAAAGGACCTGTATTAGGAAAACTACAAAACATTGCTAAAAGAAACCAAAGAAGACTTAAATAAATATAAGGACATTCTGTGTTCATGGATTGGAACACTAAATTCTACCCAAACAGATTTACAGATTCAATGCAATCCCAATAAAAATCCCAACAGCCCTTTATACAGAAATCGAAAAGCCTATAATCAAGTTTATTTGGAATGGTAAAAGGCCCCGAATAGCCAAAAAATATCTTATAAAAGAAGAACAAATTTGGAGGACTCTCACTTCCTGACTTTAAAGCATATTACTTAGCTACAGTGGTAAAAAAAAAAAAAAAAAAAAAAAAAAAAAAACCATGGCACTGGCATAAGGACAGACAGATTGACCAATGGAGCCAAATTGAGAACTAAGAAATTGACCTTCACATCTACAGTCAAGTGATTTTTGACAAGGCTGTTAAGCCCACCCAGCTGGGCCAGAACAGTCTATTCAACAAATGGTAGTGGAAGAACTGGATAGCCATATCCAAAAGAAGAACCCTATCTCACACTTTATACAAAAATTAACTCAAAATGAATCAAAGACCTAAATATAAAAACAACAACAATAAAACTCCTCGAAGAAAATGTAGGAAAACATCTTCAAGATCTTGTGGTAGGCGGTAGTTTCTTAAACCTTATACTCAAAGCACAAGAAACAAAAGGAAAAATACATGAATGGGTTCCTCAAAATTCAACTCTTTTGCACCTCAGAGGACTTTGTCAAAAGAGTGAAAAGGCAAGCAACTCATTGGGAGAAAATATTTGGTAATCACATATCTGATAAGGGTTTAATATCCATGATATATGAGGGGATCATACAACTCAAAGACAAAGATTCTGAGTTAAAAATGGGCAAAAGGCTTGAAAAGACAACTGTCCAAAGAAGAAATACAAATGCTGAAGGAACACATGAAAAAATGTTCAACATCACTAGCGATTAGGAAAATGCGAATCAAAACTACAATGAGATATCATTTCCCACCAATTAGACTGGCCGCTATTAAAAAGTTGGAAAACTGTAAATGTTGGAGAGGATGTGGAGAGATAGGAACACTTATTCACTGTTGGTGGGAATGTAGAAATGATACAGCCACTGTGGAAGACTGGCAGTTCCTAAGGAAGTTGAATATAGACTTGCCATGGGACCCAGCAATACCATTGCTAGGTCTATACCCAGAAAAACGGAAAGCAGTGACATGAATAGACATCTGCACACCGATATTCATAGCAGTGTTATTCACAATAGCCAAAAGCTGGAGACAGCCCAGGTATCCATCAACTGACGAATGGATAAACAAATTGTGGAAAATACACACAGTAGAATATCATGCAGCAGTAAGAAGAAATGAAGTCATGAAGCATATGACAACACGGATGAACCTGGAGGACATTATGTTGAGTGGAGCAAGCCAGACACAACAGGAAAAATACTGTATGATTGCCCTATTATGAACTAAATATATTATGTGAAATATGAATATGGGTAAAATTGCATATATAAGACTGTTTTTCTTTGAAGCTGAACAAATGTAGGTTAATAATACAAACTGTTAATATCAGACAAAAAAATTATACTAAGTAAAGGAGACCAGACACAGAGTAGTACATATTGTGTGATTTCATTTATATAAAATGTAACTATAAATCAATTTATAAAGATGATATTAGATTAGCGGTTATGTAGCACTGAAGAAGGATTGGTAAGGGATGTGGAGTCTTTCTTTTTGGAGTAATGAAATTGTTCTAAAATTTTTGAGATGATGAATGTACAATATTGTGATTATACTAAAAGCCCTTGATTATACACTTTGGATAGATCATATGGTATATGAATATATCTCAATAAAACTGCTTAATAAACAAATAAATAATTGTGCAAGAATAGCCAGAAATAGCAGCCATGTACAGCAGGTGAAACAGAGAGCTTGAGAGGTGAGGAATTTTCTTGTTTCTTTATTTGTCTGTTTTTTACTATTGTTATTGAAATAATGAAAATGCTTTAATAATGATTGAAGTGATGAACACACAATTATGTGATTTTAACAAATACCATTGATTGTACACTTTGGATAAATTGTATGTTTTATTAATATGTATCAATAAAATTGATATGTTTGTTTTTTTTAAAAAAAAGAGATGCTATAAGAACCTGACATCAGGGAAGCTGTGTTCCAGGTGTTTGTTTGTTTGTTTTTAAGATATATATATGTTATATAAGCTATGTATAGAAGTCAGGCTCCTACCTAGAGGGGAACGAACTCTGTGGTATAGATGGAGGCTTTATGCTGGGGTTTTACCTTATTTGGCAGCATAGTATCCTTGAAGGCACATATGTAGACTTTTCCTGATTCAATTCAAGGAGATTTACTAAATAAAAGCACTTTTATGCTCTCTCTGATATGTAGTTAGATTATATCATCCGGCTGGATGTGTTTTTAAATGAAGTATTCTGGACCAGAATACTTAAGTCTATATTCCTTGTTTTCCTCCTGCCCTCCTTCACTGACACATCATTTGTTCATTTGCTTAACTTTATTATATAATACTGATGGCCTACTATAGCCAGGCGTGTATTCATTTTTCATATCTAAGGACCAGGACCAAAGCAGGTTCTTAACCCTCAAGAAACTCAGTTTAGGGAAGAAGATAGAACATAAACCGCAATTATACCATATGAGGAGAAAAGAGGAGAGCAATTCCTTTTTTGATAACCTACTGCTACTAGTTATAATAATAGCAAATGATAATTAACAGTGGGCACTACTTTGTGTTACTCCCTTCATTTTTATTACACAAGTGACTGCAACCTGATTACCAAGAGTAAATATGTGAGCCTCCTCTTCCAGCTAAGGCTTCCTTGTTCTTCTCATCTTCCCTGCTCCTCTGAGTTGCTCCTCACCCAACCACCTGTCAAAGGCTCTTCTAACCCACCAGCCAACACCACTGCTCCCATGGCTCGTCTTGGGTGCTTGTCTGACTTTGACTCAGTTTCTCCACCTCTATTTCTTCAGTGCTCTCTACTCTATGATCCCTTCTCTTCAGTCCCATTAGGAGCTTGTGCCCTGTAGGTTATAAAGTATATTAAGACTTTGCTAGAGAAGCAGATATGGCTCAAGCATTTGGGTACCTGCCTACCACATGGGCGGTCCCGGGTTCAGTTGCCGGTGCCTCCCAGACAGGAAGAGCAAGACAGCGAGCTTACGCTACAGGCTGGCATGACGGGCTGGCATGGTGTGTTGACACCACAAGATGATGCAGTACGATGATGCAACAAAGAGACACAGCAAGGAAACACAATGAGAAACACAACAAAGCAGGGAGCGGAGGTGGCTCAAGTGATTGGGTGCCTCCCTTCCACGTGGGAGGTCCCGGTTACAGTTCCTGGTGCCTCCTAAAAAGAGGACAAACAGAGAGCAGATAGTGAGCATGAACAACGTGGGGGGCAGGGGTAGAAATAAATAAAATAAATCTTTAAAAAAAAAAGACTTTGCTATATAACCTTTATATACACAAACATGTCTCTGTTCACTCCCCAAATTTTATGCAGGCTTTAATTTCCTGGGAAGTCAAAGATCCTTTGCCATTTACTCTTGGCAAAGCACAATGTTCATCCATGACCTCTTATTCAAGTTCTGTATCTGTACCTCCAGTTGCCTAAATCTGCATTTGAATATCTAAACTTTAATTTTGAAAATAACCGATGGTGTTACATGTGCTGCCTTTTGGTTGTGTTTATTTGGCTTTCTTAAAATAAAAACTATTAAATTTTTGTGATATTTGACACTCTTTTGTGCCTATTTTCCATGTGATCATATTTGTGCCTCTTCTTCCTGTGACAGTGCAGGATCTTCTACACTGTCATGCAGTTAATTAGTGAACATATTAGTGAAACCGTTCAGTGGTGTGCTGAAGCCAACTCATACTGGCTTGCAAGCGCCAATTGTTAAATTTCAGGGGTTTTGCAAGCCACTTCTTAAACCATTGGCTCTGCTGGAGTATTCACGCCACAGAAACTGGTAAATCTGCAAATGAAAACATTTTTTTCTCTCCAGAGAGCAGCCTCACCCGCACACCACTGGTGTTAAGTAATCTTATTTTAAGTTACAAAATAATGAAGACAAAATTATTGCCTCAGAATTATTAGAGGCATTCAAACCTCCAGGGAGAGCTCAGTTCATCCTCCTCACCACTCTAAGAGAGATCTAGACTAATTAGCCATGGTGGAAGTGGCCTTTTCAGCAGGGGAAGCAAAGAGTTTGAAAGATCTTGGTTCAGTATGTATTTCCCTTTTGAGGAATTCCTTCTCTCTCTCTCTCTCTCTCTCTCTCTCTCTCTGTGTGTGTGTGTGTGTGTGTCTGCCTTAGCCACTGCCATTTGGACACATGGTGCCTCTTTGGATTTTTCCTCTCAGTCTCTTTTGGAACCAGGGGGGGACTCATTGAAAAAAAAAAAGTGAAAATGGGAGGGATACCACGTCTGCTTCTACTCAAGGCCAAAGGATCACATGATCACAGAGTGCCACTCTGGGTCATCAGGGTAGGAGACCAAACAGGAATTTGGAGCCACAGCCCAGATTCCCATCACCTCCTGGTATATATACAGTGCAGTAGCTGGCCAAAGTTTCAGAGGTTTGGGACTTGGTCATTTCTTTGTTTTTCCTTCAGAGGTGAAAATAACAAACTTCCCAAATCTAAAACCATAGTTCATAACCATCCTCTTGCCTGTACTTTCTAGGGCAGATCATTATCTCGTAAGGGAATGTTTTTGTGATATTATATATTGATGAGCAAAATTATTTGGAAAAACTTCATGTATTTTAAATACCTGATAATAGAGATGAATGCACTTTTGTCAGGAGAATTCCTTAGTGATTTTACTTTAAATGAAATTTTAAAATCAGATAGGACTGGGAAGTGGATGTGGCTCAAGTGATTGGGCTCCTGCCTACCACATGGGAGGTCCGTAGTTCGGTTCCTGGTTCCTCCTAAAGAAGATGGTGAACCGGTGCAACAGGCAGATGTGGCAAGCTGACACAACAAGATGTCGCAACAAGAGACACAAGAAGAAAAGCATAATAAGAGACACAACAAAGCAGGGAGCAGAGATTCCCGGAGCCACCTAAAGAGAATGAGCAGGCAGGGCGAGCTGATGCGACAAGAAGACGCAACAAGAGACACAAGAGGAAAAACAAAAATGAGAGACACAACAAAGTAGGGAATGGAGGTGGCTTAAGCAACTAGATGCATCCCTCTCTCATCAGAGGTCCCGGGCTCGGTTCCCAGTGCCTCCTAAAGAAAGAAAGAAGATGAGCAAACACAGCTAATGCAAACAATGAGGGGGTGGGGAGAGATAAATAAATAAAACAAATCTTTTTAAAAAAATCAGATAGGACTAACATGTAATGAAGAAATAGGAAAATGCAAACCTAGTATTGATTTCCTGAAAAAGAAAATGGTGTGATCAAGATTTAGTGATAATCTACCAAAATAGTGGAGGCATACTAAAAAACACATCTGCAAAATCCAGAGGAACACAGAATAAGCAATAAACAGCATGAGTTTATAACAACCAACGGATGCCAGAGGAACTTGATTGATTTCCTTTCAGTTTCATTACAAAATTAAAGCACGAAAGGAATCCTGTAGTAGACACTGTATATTTGAGCATTAGAAAAATACTTAATTGGATCTCATGAAATCCTGCTTTAAAATTGAAGTGAAATTGGCCTGCACACAAACACAGTCACACAAATGGAAAACGGGTGAGAGGAATATAAACAACGAATAATGATAAACAGCAACAGCTTGAGTATGTGAAAGAGGTATCCAGTGGTGAGTCCAAAGAATCAGGCTTAGATTGCGTTCCATATAATATCAACTGTAATAATCGGGAAAAATGGATTGCATCCATGTGGTCATTAAAATAGTTCAGGATGCTGATTAGTGGAGTCCCTGAACCCCGTGGAGACTAGCGATCCAGTGGCGCCACCAAAGCACAAACATATAGGCAAGATGTAGGATGAATTTTTCCATGGAAAGAATGAAAGGCGAAACACTGGGGAGTAAAGATGGTTGATAGGAGAGGTTAGAGCATCCACAGAATAATTTCACAACGATGAGTATAAAATATGGGAAACACAATGATGTTAAACCTAAACAAAAGACTTCCAGGCGATTTGTAGACTGGGGGTGCTGTATTGTTAGCAAAGCTCACTGAGATCTAAGACTTTATAAGTAAATGAAGTAGACTAAAAATAAGGAAGCAGCACTTCCCACTGATTTGTCTCAAGAAATTTAAAATCAGTGAGTACATTAACGTAGGGAGTAGAGAGGTTTTGGAGGATTATGAAAGTAATTCTTACTGGCTGTATATGGTTATAGGTCTCCCTCCTGGTATTTAAGGGTACTGTTTGCAAAGAGAGAGATTGTGTGGATTGATTGAAATCCAAGTATTCTTTCATCCAGCAAATATTTACCGAGCGCTTCATATATGATAGACATGTCTAGATGCAGGTCATTTATTAGTGAACAAAAGAGCTAATGTCCTGCTCTCATGAAGCCTATGTTCAAATGGAGATAAAAAGAAAATAGATAAACACATTGGAGGAAAATAAGGGAGAATAAGAGCTATTTTAGAACCATCAGGGATAGTACCTCTGGCAAGGCGACTTTTGAGCAGGAAACTAAATTACGGGGGCAGACGATGCAGATATCTGTGGTAAGAATTTTCCAGATATATGAAATAATCATTGCAAAGACCCTGAGGCAGGAGCCTATTTTGTGCATTCAGGAAGCAGCAAGAAGACTAGTGAGACAGGAGCAGATAGGCTAGGACAGAGGTTGGTGATAAGGCACAGACAGCGCAAGTTCTAGACCATACGGAGGCTTATGGGCTGCAGCGCCTTGATCTGCCGTCTGACGGGCCCACCACTGCCCCACTGGACTCAACTCCAACATTGTGCCTGCCGCGCTTCCCCTAGGTGGCTCCCAGTCAATGCCTGAGTAAGGATACCAGTATGGGCCTATTTCTGCCTAATATAGGGCTCATCTGACTTTGGTTTGGGGACTTGTCATTACACTGACTACATTTGACCCCCCATCAGTGACTACGGCCACCACTGCCATCATCCTGGCCTTTGGGGAGAGGACACTCCCCACTTCTTTCTAAGTGCAGGATGGAGCCTTCCCTTTAAATCAACAAAACGCCTCATAAGACAAATTGGACAGTAGAATCATGTGTGCATAACTTACATGAATCAAAATCAACTGCAATCAAGTAGTAAAAAGAAAAGAGAGAGAAAAGTAATTGAAATAACCAAGCAAGGACCATTCTGCCCACAATGACTTTCAATAAGACTATTTGCCAGGGGTTGGTCTCAGTTCTATGTGCCACTTACAGTGAAATATTTTGCAGCTCAGAGTATGATTTGAAGACATATGTTTTTGATACATGTTATACAAAGGGGTCATGGATACATGGTAGTGCCACAGGGTGCAAATATAATATGGCGTTTCCTGGGATAAAAACTTAGAAGAGAGAAGCAATAGAGCACACACTGCAATCTCATTCTTCCACAGCGTAGGTCAGAATAGGTAGTCATCACACCTGGCCAAGACTACAGGAGTGAGGGGCTTGCCCAGACCAGGGGTCTGGACAATGTGACAGCAAGCCCTTCAAGAAAGAGGACAAGCCCTGCCCCCATGTCACAGTACATACTTATAGGTTAGCTTAAGAGGAGCTATGGAACACCTAGTTTCTCAAAGAACTAAGAAATATTTCAGTGGATTTCAAGGCCCAGGAACAATGCTAGTGGGTATGACTAAGGTCAAGGTCTGCCAGGGAGAGCCTCCTCTGCCTGCAATGCTGCCATGCTAGATCTCTGCACACTGGCTCAGTCCAGCTGAGGCAGCTTTTTGCTAAGCTACCAAAAGGAGGAAGAAAATTAGCTTCCAGAGCCATCCAAATTTGTCTCTCATCAGTACACATGGCCCTTAAACGTAGGTCAACTACTACATGTGATAAACAATTTAAAAAATAAAATCCAATGGGCTTTCATTTCTAACACTATTATTTCTTTGTCTTTCCCCTGCATCAAAAGTACACTGTTAGCTGCTTGAATATGATGTATATAAATAATAAAACTAGTATAATAAGTTTTGATATATTGTAGGAAAGTGAAACTCAGGAATAAATTGGTTTTCCCTAAATTGTGCTGCTAATAAGTGGTAATATTTCTAACAGTCACCATTTTAATCCCTACTCTATTTCGAGCTCTGTCATAAAAATATATCATTTAATTATAGAAGCTATTTTTCTCATTTCACCAATAAGGGAATTGAGAATAAAGATATTAAATGATTTGTCCAAGATCCAAAAGGCAGAGCAAGGATTTCAATCCAGGAATGTCTGAAGCTGGATCCCAAGGTCTTTTCATAAAACCCAAGAACTAGACACTAGCTCCTCTCATCCTAAATCCTCCCTCTATATTAGCCACCAATAACCTTGATATTCTACTTGAGATGAGAAAATTTTTGGAAATAGGAGGCATTCTTAAGCAGAGTCATTTGTTATTTCAACTCCCCAAATAAGAGCCACTGCAGCTCTGCTTGGTACTGTACAGTTCTTAATTTATTTAGTACTAGTGTGGTGCATCTACCCGTAAATGCTTTACAGAGATAAGCTCATTTAATTCAATCCCCATAATAACCCTATGAGGTAGAAATCTTTATCTCCATTTTACAGAGTCTTGCCTCAGGTCGCATAGCTCCTTCCTGCTGAACCAGGGTTTGGTCCCAGGCAGTCTAGCTCCACCGTCCACGCTCTCCCCCTCTCTGCCATGCAGCTTCCTACCTCAACCAGCCCAGTTAGCCATTTTCTTGTAGACTTCCATTGATGGAAAACTTACATGAATCCTAGTGGGAAAGAAGAGTAGGGAATCACTAGCCAGTCATTTTCTCAAGGAAGCATTCCTGAGAGCCCCTTAACTGCTCCAGGCCAGGTCAGGGGCTCCTCCTCCTCGTCTTGACCTTTCCTCCTCTCCCCTAGGCAGGGTTACGAAGAGGTTAAAGTGAATGTCTCGGCAGCCAGACACAGTTGGGTTTGAATCTCCACTCTTCCACTTCACTCTGAGTAAGCTTAGAGGCATTTAAGCTTAAGTCTTTAGACTGTTTGGGCCTCAGTTTCTTGTCTGTAAAGTGGGCGACAATAGTACTTACAGCCAAGGTTTTTGTGAAGTTTAAATAAGATAGAAGAGCATTTAATGTGGTAGTAAGTGCTCAATAAATATTAGTAATTTTGGTTATTGCTGCCCCACTACTTTGTAATTACCACTTTATTATCTGTATCACCCAACGTGCAATAAGCTTCTTGCAGCCCCAGTGTTTTGACACTGGGTAAACATTCAGGAAATATTCATTAAGTGAATGCTGTCCTCATTCCTTTATCTGAGAAACTCCTGAACCATCTTATTTTAGAAGTTCACCTCTCCCTCTGTGCTAACAATGCCATTCTTAATTATCCCAGGGGAAGCATCAACACAAAGATGCTCCCAGTATGCCTTGTGCCATTGCTGCTCATAGAGCATGTCTGTGTCTGCACATATGTGAACTCCAGGCTTTCTCTCCACAATCTCTCTCTAAGTGCTGATGCTTCCTGTACAATGTGCCTGTTGAGTACAGTCTGAAAATGGAGAATGAATGGAGATAATTTGGTATATTATTTTGTGGAATATAAAAGATAATTCCTGCATTCCATTCCAGATGTCTACACAAAGTGAAGTTCTTTTTTTTTTTTTTTTTTCATGATATGCTTGTCAATAAATGTAATTTTAGGGAGAAAATGCTATTTTCTCTGCATATATATTTAAATGTCTTCAGAGTTGTTTTTCAAAGAGAAATGATGTTGCCCTAGGGAAAATTATGTGAGATGGTAGGTCTAGAGCTTTTTTACAACAAATTGAGAACAAACACACCATCTTAATATTATTTTTAAAACAAGTCTCTAAAGTGGGATGGGAGGATCTAAAAAGCGTCCTTCTTTCTTCCACCCATTCACCAGATCCTATTTCTCCCACTTGACTGAATTGTCCTTTCCCATAGTTCAGTTTCTGGCCTGTCCTTGCCCTCTGATGATCTCAAAGGAATGAAGTGAGCAATGCTCCTAATCTCTACTAGTACATCAATTGACTTGTTCTCACTTTGGGTCTCCAGCAAGCACCAGAGAACAAGATGTTTAATGGAGCACTGGTCATTAATTTACAGATGGCTTCACCTGAGTAACCAGGAAAGCATCAAGCCTCCAATATCCTTAGCTTTATGGTGAAAAATGTTTTGTTTTGTTTTGTTTTAAGAAAGGCTTCTACTAATCATCATAGAATGCCTTTTTAAGAATTTTAGTAGATAGCATCCATAAGGGTCCCTTTAAAACTGCATTGTTTCTGTCATGTCCTTCTTTACAAAGATAATATAAATCTCAGACTCGATATGATCTAATTTAATCATGTCAAGCTTTTGGACCTCTGGTATGGCAAAGGGTCACTTAATTACTTGGCTGTTTGATATGCATTGTGATAGGTAACTTGGCTAGGAGACTCTCATATCTACTGGGACTAGTTCCAGAGGAAGTTTTGATGTTTATATGACACTGAAACTCAAAGACAGAGATAACTTATGGCAATAATGAACCAGGATATATATACTTTAGTAAATTAGCTTGTAGAAAGACATTGTAAAAGATATTAAACACTTAGCACACCAATTTAGAGAACATTAAAATCATCCCATGGAGGGGAGCAGATGTAGCTCAAATGGTGAGCGCCTGCTTCCCATGTATGAGGTCCCAGGTTCAATCCCTGCTCCCTCTTAAAAGCAAAAAACAAACAAAGAAATGGAAAAACCAACTCTCATTAGGGGTTGGATGTAGCTCAGTGCTTGAGCGCCTGCTTCCTGTGTATGAGGTCCTGGGTTCAATCCTTGGTACCTCCTTAAAAAAATAAAAAAAATTTAAAAAAATCATGCCATAGAAACCAGAAAAGAGGCACAAAGAAGTCTGGCAAAACAAATTCGCAGATATTCTTAGAGAGAAATCCCTAATCTTTCCCCTTACTTACATAACTTACTTATATAAGCAGTTATTTCCACTACACAATGCTGCTAATAAATGAATATGAAGCTAAGATTACAAACCACTCCAGGAAAAACTTCCTGTATCTTAAAATGTTCGTTATCATTCTAGATCTAAAAGTCAGTACTAAATTCAGGTAGGACACGGTCCAAAGATGCCCTAACAAACCAGTCCAAGAAGAACAAAGATCCCTGAAAGAGTATGTGGTTGCTTGGAGAGCCGTACTCCAGAAAAATGTTCTTAAAGTTAATCCATTCAAGAGTGTACACATTTGAAATAGGACCTTTTGATGCGGTTACTAGGAGAATACTGGTCTAGGAGAACATTGAGTAGCAACCATGGAGGAGCAGGAAGAAGAAGCTGATAAATTGTGATAAATACCAGTGAGTTCCACCCTTCTTGCATTAGATACCATCCCATATCCCTGAGACTCATGGCAGGTCTGCATGAGGGGACTGCAGCTCTGGCTCATGGTGCAGCTTGCTGGTGCCAGAGTGGGGCAAAAAGATCTTGTTCTCCAAACTTCTGGGATGTGTGTGGTCTGATTGCAGATCACTACTTTTGATTAGCTACTTCAGATAGCTGGGGGCCAGCTCTGAGGCCATCATTGTTCACCCTCCCCTCCCTTGGGCAAGGGCAGAAGAGAAATTTTATACAGTAACCGTCCTCAAAACTAGGGAAAACTGTTAAAGGCTGCATTTAACTTGGCAAGTGCTGAATCAAGAAAATGCAGCTTCAAAGGCCACAGAAGATCCTGGCACCCTTGCTGGCCCCTCCCCCACTCCCTCCACAATGCTGGAGAAGCCAGTTTGTGCTCCCTTTATAGGTCCAGAGGGAGCAGAGTGGCCCCTGTGTGCATACTGGGGTACATGATTGTCAGTGCCAATCTATCAAGTGGAAGTCTGAGGGACAGAGCCAGGGAACTTGTCTCAGGCTTGCCCTCCCAGAGTTTGTCCTGAGAGCAGAGAAGTGGCTTGCAGATACCATGAAATGGGTTGGCTTTAACAATGAGAATTTATTAGCTTACAAGCTTACAGTTTGAGGCCATGAGAATGTCCAAATCAAGGCATCATCAAGGTGATGCTTTCTTCCTGAAGACCAGCTGCAGATGATCCTTAACTCCTCTGCCACGTGGCAGGGTGCCTGTTGGTCTCTCCTTCTCTTCTGGGTTTTGATGATTTCAACTTCTTACTTCCTTGGCTTTCTGACTCTTTATCCAAATTTCATTCTCTTATAATGGACTCCAGTAAGAGGATTAAGACCCATCCTGAATGAGGTGGGTCACATTTTCACTGAAGTAGCCTCATCAAAAGATCCTACTTACAATGGGTCCACACCCACAGGAATGGATTAATTTTAAGAACATGCTTTTCTGGAGTACATACAGTTTCAAACCACTACAAATATAGATGCAAAAGTACTCAACAGAATACTAGCAAACCTAATCCAACAGCACATTAAAAGAATTATATGACACAATGAAGTGGGATTTATCACAGGTATGCAAGGGTGTTTCAACTTAAGAAAATGAATTAATGTAATACACCACATTCATAGAACAAAGGAAAAAAATAAATGATCATGTCAGTTGATGCAGAAAAGCTTTGGACAAAATTCACTACCCCCTTCTTAATAAAAAAAAAAACACTTAGAAAATTAGGAATAGAAGGAAACTTCCTCAACTTCATAAAGGGCATATATGAAAAACCCACCATTAACATCACACTCAATGGTAAGACTGAGGGAAAGGTAAAGCTTTCCCTCTAAGATCAGAAAAAAAGACAAGGCTGCCCACTGTCACCAGGTATTTCACATTGTACTGGAAGTCCCAACCAGAGCAAATAAACAAGAAAAGGAAATAAAAATTACCCAAATTGGAAAGGAAGAAGGGAAACTTTCCCTATTTGCAGATGACAATGATCCTATGTCTAGAAAATACTGAAAATTTCACAAAAAAGCTAATTAGAGTTAATTTAAAAATTGAGCAAAGTGGCAGGGTACAA
Organism: Cabassous unicinctus; assembly: GCA_029593785.1. Lineage (NCBI taxonomy): Eukaryota > Metazoa > Chordata > Mammalia > Cingulata > Chlamyphoridae > Cabassous > Cabassous unicinctus. Next base: position 19,052 of record JAQZBX010039108.1, read on the forward strand.
GATCAACATGCAAAAATCAGTTGTTTCTACACACTTGTAATGAACAATCTGTACAAGAAATCAAGAAAATAATTCCATTTACAATAGCAACTAAAAGAATCAAATATTTAGGAATATGTGTAACTAAGGATGTAAAGGAATTATACACAGAAATCTAAAAAGCATTGCTAAAAGAAATCAAAGATCTGAATAAATGCAAGGACTTTCCACATTCATGGTTTGGAAAACTAAATTTTATTAAGATGTTAATTCTACTGAAACAATTTACAGATTCAACACAATCCCAATCAAAATTCCAACAGCCTTCTTTGCAGAAATGGTAAAGCCAATTATCAATTTTATAAGGAAAAGTAAGGGGCCCCAAATAGTCACAGCCTCCTTGAAAAAAGAACAAAGTTGGAAAACTCACATTTCCTGATCTTAAAACTTATTAAAAAGCCACAATAATCTGGCACAAGGACAGACAAATAGACCCATGGAATTGAATTAAGAGTTCAAAAATGAACCCTCACATTTATGGCCAACTGATTTTTTTCATGGGTGCCAAGTTCACTCAATTGGGAAAGAATAGTCTCTTCAACAAATGGAGCTGAAAAAACTGGATGTCCATATGCAAAACAATGAAGATGAAATCCTGCTTCACACCATAAACAAAAATCAACTCAAAATGGATCAAAGATCTAAATATAAGAACCCAAACTCCTGTGATTATACTAAATGCCATTGACTGTACACTTTAGATGGGTTGTATGGTTTATGAATAAGTTTCAAGAAAATTGATTTAGGGGGAAAGCAGATGTGGCTCAAGCATTTGGTACCTGCCTACCACATGGGAGGTCCTGGGTTCAATTCCCAGTGCCTCCTAGAGAAGACGAGCAAGACAGCAAGCTGGCATGATGGGCTGGTGTGGCAGGCTGATGCAATAAGATGATGCAACAATGAGACACAAAGAGGAAACACAATGAAAGATAACAAAGCAGGGAGCTTAAACAATTGAGCATCTATCTCCCACATGGGAGATCCTGGATTCAGTTCCTGGTGCCTCCTAAGGAGAAGACAAGCAGACACAGAGAGCACACAACAAAATGGACACAGAGAGGACACAACAAATGGACACAGAAAGCAGACAGTGAGCACAAACAATGAGGGGGGGAATAAATAAATTAAATCTTTTAAAAATTGATTTAGGGGAGCAGATGTAGCTCAAGTAGTTGAGTGCCTGCTTCCCGTGTACAAGGTCCTGAGTTCAAATCCCAGTACCTCCAAAAACGAAAACAAAATAAACAAGCAAACAAATGGAAAAACCAACTCGGAGGAGCCATTATAGTTCAGTGGTTGAGCACTGGCTTCCCACATATGAGGTTCCAGTTTTAATCCCCAGTTGCAGTACCTAAAAAAAAGAAAAAGAATCCAAGTTCTAAAACACCTAGAAGAAAACAAGAAAGTATCTTCAGGACCTTGTGTTACACATTGGTTTCTTAAACTTGATATCCAAAGCACAAGAATTCAGAGAAAAAATAGATAAAGGGAATCTCATCATAATTAATTTTTTTTTTTTGCATCCAAGGATGATATCATGAAATGAAAAAGACAACCTACACAATGGGAGAGATTATTTGGAAACATATCTGATTAGGGTTTTGTATCCAGAATATATAAAGAAATCATAGAAATGAACAACAAAAAGACAGCCCAATTTTAAAAATGGTCAAAAGACTTGAATAGACATTTCTCCAAAGAACACATACAAATGGCAAAAAAAATACATGAAAATATGTTCAACATCATTAACTATTAGAAAATGCAAAACAAAAGCACAATGAGATACCATTTCACACTCACATGAATGACTACTAAAAAAATGGAAAATCACTAATGTTGGAAAGGATTAGTAGAAAGAGTAGCACTCACTCATTAATGGTGGGAATGTAAAATGGTGCAGCCACTGTTGAAATCAATTTGGTGGTTCCTCAGCAAGTTAAGTATAAAATTACCATATGACCAGGCAATCTCATTTCTAAGTATATACCCAAAAGAATTGAAAGCAGGGACTTGAACAGATATTTGCATACAAATGTTCATAGTGACATTATTCTCAATTGCCAACAGATGCAAGCAACCTAACTATCCATCAGTTGATGAATGTATAAACAACATGTGGTATATACATACAATGGAATATTATTCAGCCATAAAAAGAATGAAGCTCTGATACATGTGACACCACCAATGAATCTTGAAGACATCATATCGTGTTGAGTGAAATAAGCCAGACACAAATGGACAAGTATTGTAAAATCTCACTGATATGAAAAAATTAGAATGAGCAAATTCATAATCAGAAACTGGAATACAGGCTACCAGGTGCTGGGGTGGTGGTGGGAATGGGGAGTTAATGATTAAATTGTACAGAGGTTATTTGGGTTGATGGTAAGGTTTCATAATGGGTGGTGGTGATGTTAGCACAATATCTGAACATAAGTAAGAGCACTGAATTATATATTTGAATGTGATTAATAGGGAAACTTTTAGGTTGTATATATGTTACTAGAATGAAAATTAAGAGATAAAACATAGGACTGTAAACACAGTGAAGCCTATTGTAAATGATAGACTATAGTTAATAGTACAAGTATATAAATGTTCTTTCATGAATTATAACAAAAGTATCACACCAATGCAAAGTGTTAATAATAAGATGTTTTAGTTTGCTAGGCTATTGAAAGTAGGCAGTATAAAATGGGTTGGCTTTAACAATGGAAATTTATTAGCTTACAAGCTTACAGTTTTATGGCCATGAGAATGTCCAAATCAATGCATCATCAAGGCGATGCTTTCTTCCTGAAGACTGGCTACTAGTAATCCTTGGGTCCTCTGCCACATGGTAAGGCACATGGCAACATCTGCTGGTCTCTCCCTTCTCTACCAGGTTTCTTTGATTTCATATTCTTTCTTCAGTGGCTTTCTTGCTCTTTGTCTGAATTTCCTTCTCTTATAATGGACTCCAGTAAGAGGATTAAGACCTATCCTGGGCCTCACCTTAAATGAAGTAACTCATCAAAAGCTCTTATTTACAATAGGCTTACACCCACAGGAATGGATTAGCTTTAAGAACATAATTTTGTTGCGTACATACAGTTCCAAACCACTATAGATGATATATGGAGGGGGGGAATACACCTAATGTAAACTATGGGTTATAGTTACAGTACACTTTCAATATTCTTTTATCAATTGTAACAAAGATACCGCACTAATGCAAAAGTGTCAACATTAGGAATGCTGTATGGAAATGCTGTATTTTTACATGCTTTTTCTGAAAAACTACTTTTTTAATTTAAAAAAAATGTTTCGAAAAGGGGAAATTTTAGTTGTATATGTTACTAAAATAAAAATGTTAAAAATACATAGAAATTTACAACATAATCAGTGAATCCTAATGTAAACCATTGACTATAGCTAGTAGTACAATTTTTAAAATATTCTGCATCTATAGAGATCATCATGTGATTTTTTTCTTTCAATCAGTTTATGTGGTGTATTACATTGATTGATTTTCTTATATTGAACCATCCTTGCATACCTGGGATGAAACCCACTTAGTCATGGTGTATAATCCCTTTGATATGTTGTTGAATGCGATTAGCAAGTATTTTGCTCAGGATTTTAGCATCTAGGTTCATTAGAGAAATTGGTCTGTAATTTTCCTTTCTTGTGGTATCTTTGGTTTTGGTTTTAGGGTAATGTTAGCATCATAGAATGAGTTAGGCAATATTCCTTCTACTTCTATTTTTTGGAAGAGCTTAAACAGAATTGGTGTTAGCTCTTTCCGGAATGTTTGGTAGAATTCAGCTGTGAAGCCATCTGATCCTGGGCTCTTAGTTAGGAGGTTTTTGATGACTGAGACTATCTCTTTACTTGTAATTGGACTGTTGAGTTCATCAATTTCTTCTTTCATCAATGTAGGCTGTTTGTGAGTTTCTAGAAACTTGTCCATTTCCTCTAAATTATCATTCTTGTTGGCATATAATTTTTCAAAGTATCCTCTTATGATACTCTTTATTTCTGTGGGGTCAGTAGTGATATCCCCTTGCTCATTCCTTAT
>JAQZBX010039109.1:0-17329 GCA_029593785.1 Cabassous unicinctus
AAAAAAAAAAAAAAAAAAAACTCAGATTTAAGTAAAGGGGACTAGAAAGCAGGAAGCTTAGTTAAGCCAGTTCCAACTCAGCTTCTCCCGGAGGACTTTGAATTGGGATCCTGTGCACTTGCCTTGTCACTGCTAAAGCTGGGACTTTGTTTCACATCTGGCTATTGATCCTTTGCCAGAGGACCCAGGAGGGGAGAAGGGATGAGTGGTAGCAAGTAGGCAAAATAACAAGACCCCCATGCCACTGACCACCAGCCCAGGATCACCTGACGACTCAGTTGCCAAGTCAGGACTTGAACCTGTGGCAATAGTTCCAGATCCAGTGTGCTTTTCCCTATACCCTGTAGCGGCACGCTGGAAACCACACCTCAGAGGAACTCAATCAATTCTTGTTAACACTCTCACCGCAGAGAAGCAGTTTTGAAAAAGCTGTTTTAGGCAATACTATCAGCCTTTTGCTGTCGTTCATTAAGAGTTTAGCAGCTCGGTATTGATTTCCTTGCAGCTGCCTCTGAACTTTAATTCCTGCAGCAGAAAAACAAGGCTTTGTCTGTGACATTTCCTGTCCAAGTGGTGGGTAACAACCATTCCTGGGATGCTGATTTCCCCAGTGAGGCTGCAGACTGCAGGATGCCTGCAACGTATCCTTTGTCTATTCCAAAGAGTGATTTCTGTAGCTGCAGGCGGTGCCTTCAGAAGTGAGCTGCAGCTCCACCTCCATCCAACATCAGTAATGCCTTCAAATCCCAGCTTCCGAAAATCCAATGACCACCCCCTTTCCTCACACTGACTTGCAACTACAAGCTTTAAGACGGTACTGTCTTGTATTTATATCATGTTTGCTGCATCCAAGTTTCTCTTAAATGTTCGTTCCTAAGGATTGGAAAGGACTTTAGCAACCTTCTCTTCCAAGTAGCGCTCTGATATTTCATCCCCTCTACAACATCTCCACCAAGTGGCCATCCTGGCTTTGCTTGAACACCTCTGAGGACAGGAAACTCACCCCCTCCGTAGGAAAGCTGTGCCTAAGGAAAGCTCTGAGAGGCAGAAAATTTTCCATGGTTTCCATCTTTCATCTAGACACAGCATATCCAAGAACCTACAGATCTCTTTGTTTTCCCACCACTGTATATCAATCAGCACATGACCCAACACATCATAGGTGATCAAGAGTTGTGAAATTAATTAACAAATTAAGTCAACAGTTTTTGAGTACCTAACCAATGCAATGCATTGTGCTGCAATAATGTGACGTCTTCAGGTGGGAACAGGTCTTATTAATACAGAATCCAACAAGACAACACTCACCAGGTTGCGTTCACTCTAACTTCCAGACTCTTGACTCTATATAAGGTATACCTTATCCAGGTAGGCCCGGAGGGGCTGTTTAACTCTGCATCTATAAGGACAACCAGAGCTTTTGAGTATCTAAGCCCATTTGGGACAAGAGCTGAACAGAGCTCGTGTTGCGGAGAGGCAGTTTTGTATAATGTCTAAACACAGGCTCCGGCACCACTTACGAGCCAAATGACTGAGGAAGTTACTCAGTCCCTCTGGGTTTCAGTTTCCTCCTATGGAAAGTGGGTAATTTTAATAATAATTCCTACCTCCTAGCATTTGCGGGACAGTTGTTTAATACAAGGAAGATGCTCGGAATAAATATCAGCTGTTATCATTCATCCTATGTGTATCTCCAGACACCTGTGAAGAGTGGGCAGTGGGTTTCCCTGCTTGATGCTGCCTCTTTATCACTGAGACCTGGACCAGATCCACAACACCTGTGCGGATGAATGACCCACCTCTGTGGAGGGGCCCTCTGGGATCCTCCGTGTGTTCTCTATATCTCCCAAACAATGTGGTTTGAGTTCCGACTGTGGGTGAGGCACTGTGCTATGTGAAGCCATGAATATTTTCTCATAATTGTCTCCTGAGGCAAGCCTTGCTATCCTCATTTTCTAGATTGAGAAGATGAGGCTCAGAGAGGTTAAGTAACTACCCAAGAATACACAGCTAATCAGTGGCAGATCTGGGAGACGATCTTACAGTTGCTTGCTCCAGAACCTGTGTTCTCTCCACTGCTCTTTGCTTTCTGAAAATAGGGCAAGTCCTTTAAGTTTCAAAGGGATGCTCTAAGCTGGCAGGTCATGTCCTACCAGAGAAGGAAATTTCTCATAGCCCTAAAGAGACCTCGGGAGACCCCTGCTTTCAGTGACTCCCTTTCGTCTCTGCAGTTCGAAAGCCTGGAAGTGATGCCGATGCCAGGTGCTCATGAGATTGGCGTGAACCGAGGGGTCGCTCAGTGGCTCCGGAAAGTCTGCCTGGAGGAGCAGGGCCCAGGCCCGGCCCCGACGACTGGTGCCATGACACTGCCACAGGAATGCCACTTTCACCCCCCTGAACCCCTCACCCACCACGTAGCAGCCACTTTCAGAGCCCTGCCTTCTGCTTTGGGCCTGCCTTTCAAGGCCCTCTTCCAGTGGCAGTTGTCCTTAGGCTCCTCCTAATAGCTAGGACTTTCCTCGCCCCTGCCTGTCTCCCTCTCATCACCCCAGGACAAGCCTCTGGGGCTCATTATGTACCTAGATTATAATCACTCTGCAAATGGGTACCCTAATGGATGGGTCTGAAGCCAGGCTCCTTGCTCACCTGCACTGCACAGCCAGGTGTGACATTGATGGGAGAAGGAAGCCAGAGGCAGAAAGACCATCTGGGAGTCTTTTGCAATTGTCCAGGTGAAAGATGATGATGAACCAGCAAAGGGCCTGGAGAGGAACAGATGCCCAAGTATGACAGCAGTAAGAACGGAATGCAGCCACCAACAGACCTAGGTCTCAGTAATTGTTAGGACGGGCTGGCAGGCAGCTCTGAAGGCACTCCCTGCGATCCCACTGCCTGGTGTTTGTGCACTTAGTATTCACATAATTCCCCACTCGAGTGTGAGCTGGACCTAGTGACTTGTTTCTAAGAAATAAAATACAGCAAAAGTGATGTGGTGTCTCTTTGGTTAGAAAAGACTCGGTCTTCCTTGCCCTCCCACTGCTCGGGTGGAAGGCGGGTGCCACCACGTGAACCCTATGGAGAGCCCCACATGGCAAGGAAGAGAGGGGTCCTCCAGCCAATGCCCAGTGAGGATCTGAACGCTGCCGACAGCTACCTGAGCAAACCTGGAAGCGGATTCCCCTCCAGGCGAGTCTGGAGATGACTGCAGTCCTGGCTTGCACCTTGATGGAAGTAGTGTGAGACGACCCAGCTCAACCGCCCCTGGACCCCTGACCTACGAAACTGTGAGCTAATGGATGTTTGTTGCCATAAGCCACTAAGTTTTGGAGTAAATTTGTTACCTATTGGAGGGATCAATTAGACATGATGACAGATGAGATTAGGATAAAGGTAGCAGGGCACCCCAGGATGGTGTCCACGTTCTTGTCTTGGAAAATGGCATGGATGTCAGTGCCATGCACGGAGTCTGGGAACCCAAATAATGGAAAAAGTTGTGAAAGAGAGAAGCCAAAATGCACTTTGACCATGATAAGGTTGAAATGCCTATGAGACATGCAAATGGATAAATCCAGAAGGTACTTGGACTTATGACCCTGGAAGCCCAGAAGAAAAATTTTGGCAAGGAAAAAAAAAAACTATTTGGGAGTCATCCATCTCCTTCCCCTGGAACCACATGGAACAAGTTAATTCCCTCACCCACATGACAGTGTTTGAAGTATTTTTAAAAGATTTCTCATGTCTCCTATGAGTCTGGTTTAGGACACCTAGTTTCTTCTACCATTTCTCAGATAATTTGGTTCTGAGTGCCCAGCCTGCCTCTGGATATGTCAGATATGAATTTTATTTCACCTGCTCTACCTATAATTGAATGACCATGAACATGTCACTTAACCTTTGCTTTCCTCATCTGTAAAACAGGGCTGATTGGAGAAGTAAATGAAATAACACATTGAAAGCCTTTAGTAATGTTCCTAGCACATAGTAAGCACTCAATAAATGTTAGCTATTATCGTGCATAATTACATCTACAACAGCACTGTCCTATTATTCAATACATGTAAGTTTAATTTTCTAGTAGCCACATTTTTTAAAGTAAGAGACAAATTAATCTCAATAATATTTTATTTAACCCAATATATTTTAAATATTGTCATTTTAACATGTAATCAATATAAAAACTTGTTAATAAAAGATTTTGCATTCTTTTTTCATTCTAAAGCTTTGAAATCCAGTATGTATTTTACACTTACAACACATCTCAATTCAGACACTAAATTTTCATCAAAAAAGCTTGATCTGCATTTAGAGTTCATGAAAATGTACAGTTTAAAAAGTAAATTCACATATCTTAATTGTTCTGGGCATAGTTTTCCAATAACAAAATTGATCCTTTCTTAAATTTAAATTAATTAAAATTTAAAATTCGGTTTTCCATTCAGACTAGCCACATTTCAAGTGCCAAATAGCAACATGTAGTTACCATATTAGCAAGTGCAGATCAGTACTCATTTGACTATTGATTTCTTTGTTACTCCTTCAGTGAGCTGGGTCTTCAGAGAAACAGATGCCGAGATGGAATTATATGTGCAAGTGAAGGAAACTCGGGAAGAAGCTGGAGAAGGAGCCATAATTCAAGTCTGACACCTGGGAAGGGTAGAAAGAAGGAAGAGCCTTATGCTGCAAGGCAATTCTAAGAAAGTCTCCACAAGGCTGATGGGAGTTGCATTCATTTGTTGCTGCCGTAATGAATTGCCACAAATTTAGCAGCTTAAAACAATGCAAATTTATTATAATACAATTCTGTAGGTCATAAGGCTGACACAGGTCTCACTGCTAAAAATCAAGGTGTGGGCATGACCGCATTTCTTTCTGAAGGCTCTAGAGGAGAATCCATTCTCCTCACCTTTTCCAACTTCTAGAGGCCACCCATGTCCCTTGGCTTATGGCCCCTTCCTCCATCATCAAAGCCTGTGACAGAAGGCCAAGCCTTTTCATGTGGCATTTCTCTGAAATGCCTTCCACCATTGCATGTCTCTCTTTGACCACAACTGGGAAAGGTTCTCCTCTTTTAAGGATGCGTGTGGTTAGATTGGGTCCACCTGGATAATCTAGGATACTCTCCCTATTTCAAGGCCAGCTGATTAGCAATTTTAATTCCGTCTACAATTTGAATTCCCTTTTGCCCTGTAAGGTCATATATTCATAGAGTCTGGGGATTAGGGCATGGACATTTGAGGGGACCATTATTTTGCCTGCCACAGGAGTCCTTGATCCAAAGTCACTCATCAGAGGAATCCTGTGCCTCTGCAAGAATGGGTCTCCCTTAGATTCCTATTTTTTCAGGCATTGGCTGGGCACACCCTGTAGGGAGGGTGGCCTTGGCACATACCCAGTGATGGATATAGAGCAGAGTAACTGGAGCCTTTGGTCAGTTATACGCAGTTATACTCCCTGAAGCAGGAGATCTGAAAGGTGCATTCTCATTTTCTCCTCACTCCTCCACTTGTTTTTTAATTCATAAGAAAAAAAATAGCAATAATAACTCCTTCAGAAAGCTACAGGAATTTAAAAGGAAGTTTTCTGGGAGCTGGTAGTAGAGAAAAAGAAGCTCCCATCAAAACTGACAGGTAGAGAAGCCCTGGGAGACCTGCCTAATTCTGAAATGACTGAGCCACCTTGCTAAATCTGAGCTGCTATTACAGATAACCTTTAGAACAGGTAATCACAGGTAATAAAACCACCCCCAAAAATACAGGAATTAAGAGGTTTCAGAGATCAATAAAACACACACCAATAGCTGGAATTGTTCTTCCACTCATACGTATTGACATTGGTCATCTTGCTAGAGTGACCTCAGCCCTGAGTGGATTTGGGACACCATCTGCTCTCCTCACTGTGTTCTAACCGACCAGGCGGGAAGGGGCTTTAGTGGTTTCCAGCCAGGGGAGGACAAGCTTGGCAATTCTTCCCTGAATGTCAGCTCTTAGTTCTCCCAAGAGCTAAAATGTAAGAGACTAAGCATCTGCCAAAATAGTCCTTTATTGTAGCAGAAAGGACAAGATTCTGAAGTCACAATGCTGAGTTTGAATCTCAACTCTGATTCTATCTCGCCGTGTGATCTTCTTTTGACAAATGACTTTCCCTCTGTCTCGGTTTTCTTCTCTGCAAGTGGAAATATTCTCTACAAGACTGACACTATCCATCTAACATGGTTGTTGTGAGGGTTAAATTTATCTGTGAAAACAACTAGCACAGTGCCTGACATATAGTCGGTACTTACATGCCTCATCATGCCAGAAAGCAGTTGAAAAGCAAGGCAGAATGTGCCTAAGGATAAGAGGAGAGAGGGAGACATAAAAAAGATCTAACATGATCCCATGGTCCGCCCTCGTGGGCCAGCCTCCGAATGGCCCTCAGTGGTCCCTGGCTCCTGGTTGTCATGCCATTGTGTACTTGGGTAGCCCCCTCCCACATCTACCTGGTCTGTGTGGCCAGTGGCAGAAATGATGGAATATAACTCTGAGATTAGGTTCTAAAAGACCGTGTCTTCTGTTTGGGGCTCTCTTGCTTTTTCTCTTGGATCACTCGCCCTGGGGGAAGCCAGTGGTGACATTGTAAGGACACTTGGGCAGCCTAGGAAGAGGCTCACATGGTGAAGGACCAGAGCCACCTGCCAATGACCATGTGAGTGAGCTGGACTCCAGCCCTGGTCGAGCCCTGTATGACGGCATCCCCCTCAGAGGCCATGAGCCAGAACCACACAGCTGAGCCACTCCCAGATTCCTGACCCACCAAAGCTATAAAATAATAATGTTTGTGGTTTCTGTGAGTAAGTTTGGGGGTAATTAATTACATAGCAACCCTCAAGTAGATGGTCTCCAGAATTGCCTAATGAACAAGAGTGAGAGGAGGCAAAATATAGCACACGTTATGCTCTGGTCTTGATTCTAACACTCACTCGTCAACTAACCTGAAGGCTCAGAATTACTCCCTGCAAAATGAGGATAAGAAAGCCATCTGGCTTATGTAACAAGAGCTATGGAAATATTTTTACATTATTACCCAATAATATTGACTTTGAGATTCCAGGGTAAGGAAAGAATCTGAAATAGGTGAAAACATTATGCACAAAGATGTTCATCACAGCATTGTCTATAATGGTTTTTAAAATGAGATAACCTTATTGCCCCACAATAAAGAAATAGTCAATAGAATCTTCAAAGTTCAAGCATGTTACCCACTGTATCTTAATTTCCACAATAGCTCATTTATCCCTATAGTAGGGGTGAGGATTGAAGGCTAAGAAAATCTAAGTCATTTGCCCTAGATTGCATAACTCTTGAAAGTGAATCAAATATTAATTATTATTCTTAGAGTTCATATTTAAATAGCATTTACTCTGTGCAATCACTGTTCTAAGTGCTTTCCATATGATAAGTAATTTAAATACTAATGGTCTGACTCTAAAGTACTAAGGATTGTCATTAAAAACAACTTGGTAGAATCAAGGGATTACTAGATTACTATTTCGGACATGAGCACTTCTCCAGGGAGAAAAGTGGAAGTTTGGAGTGGGAGGGGTGGTGTTAGCAAGGAGTTTGGCTTTTCCCATGTATATTTTTATATGCTGCTTGGTCCTTTTACAAGGAGTATAAAGGAACTGAAAATCTCCCCATACAAGAAAGAGAAAGAAGGTACAGGCATTTGATTCAAAGAGAGACTCTGGAGAAAGCAGAGGAAGAAATGAAGGCTCCCAGGAGACATGCTCAGGCTGCAGTGCCTTCTCTGTGCCCTTGTAGGTGGGAAAGCCAACCCAGGCACTAGGCAAAGAATGGCAACTTCTGGGGTCCCTTCACAAAGCCAAAGGGCTAAGGGAAAATTGTTGTTTCTATTAGTCCTGTATCTGCCTACTCTTTAAATCCACACTCTAATGTATCAGGAATTAATTTCAACTTGGAAATTACATTCATTTCCTTTTAGCAGTATGCTGATAAATTGAAAGTTAAATTGAGTCTAAAATCTGTTCTATCTTAAAATGAAAAAAAAAATCACAGAAGAATGTCATAAAAACTGCTCAACATTAAAAAAAGGAAGAAAAACAAGTTGGGAATTAATTTTTCCTCCAAATTTGATAATTATTGAAGTCCTCTGGATAAAAGTTCCAGATGAATTATCAGCCTTCTCTGGACAGAATGAGAATGATAAAAAAAAATTTTTTTAAATAGCCTATAAGTCAAATTGGGTGAATGATGATATACAATGTTGGTATATTTTGAACGGAGAAAAAGTGAATGATATATGTGAGTGTCATTAAGGCTGTCACTGATGAGAAATGAGGTCACTAAATCTGACAGTGTGCTCATGATTTGGGAGCCAAATCGCCGCAGAATATAAAATTAAGAGAAATAGACATGGCATACCTAATCCGTGTGTGGGATCTGGTCAGTTTCACCCAGAACATTACGGCATTCACTAAGGATCCCTACGTTTAAAGAACATCAATACTGAATGATAAGGTCGCATTTAGTTTTAAAAGAGTATGGCTAAATTGAGAGAATGTAGTTTTATTGCCACCATCTCATGTTTAAAAAATTCTATGCTAATTTAATTTCCTAAAGCAAAGTAGTTGGTCTTGTCTCACTCCCCCGTGGATGGGAGCAATAGAGAGGCAGAGAAACAAGTGTTTAACATTCCTGATAGACCGAACCTTTGTACATTATTCAAAGGACTGCTCCAAGGGAGCACCTGCTCCAAGGGAGAGTTACAGACAGCATCTTTCCACCCAAAGAGCAGGAGCATGTGAGCTTCTAACGGACACACTTGGAGACCCCTCCCCTTATTTACTTTATTAACAATATGTCCACCAAAAGAGGTTTTTCTATTGAATTTATCCAAGGGGCCCTATGAAAGTAGGGGGTGACCCAGAATTAAAGGCAAGGAATAGTGAAATTAAATTTGTGGCTCTACACCAGGGGCTTAACACAAGAACTAGTAGTGGGCAGCAGTAAGAAGGCCACCGAGGCTCCCTGTTTCCAAAGGACCCCGTTTTAGTTTCCTAGGGCTGCCATTGCAAATTATCAACAACTTGGTGACTGAAGACAACAGAAAGGGAAGCGGATGTGGCTCAAGCAATTGAATTCCCACCTACCACATGGGAGTTGCCGGGTTCAGTTCCCAGTGCCTCCTAAAAAGACAAGACAGCAAACTGGCACAGCGAGCTGACACAACCAGATGACACGATAAGAGACACAAGGAGAAAAACATAATAAGAGATACAACAAAGCAGGGAGCGGAGGTGGCTCAAGCGATTAGGCGCCTCCCTCCTACATGGGAGGTCCTGGGTTCAGTTCCCGGTGCCTCCTAAAAGGAAGATGAGCACACAACGCACAGACTGCAAATGCAAACAATGAGGTGGTAGGAAGAAATAAATAAATAAAATAAATATTTTTTTAAAAAAAGAAATTTATTCTCTCCCAGTTCTGAAGGCTAGAAGTCTGAAATCAAGCTGTTGGAAGGACCATGCTCCCTCTGAAGGTTCTAGAGAAGCATCCTTCCTTGCCTCTTCCTAGCTACTGGTGGTTGCTGGTGATCCTTGGCATCCCTTGGCTTGTAGCTGCATCACTCCAATCTCTGTCATCGCATGCCTTCTTCTCTGCATGTGTCTGTGTGTGTCCTCTTCTTTTAATGACACCAGTCTTGTTGGATTTAAGGCCCACCATAATCCAGAATGACCTCATTTTTTTAAAAAAATGTTTAATTTTTTTTTCTTAGCATTCCCACATGAAAAATTGGTGGAGGAATCTTTCCTGCATGGCCGGTGCCAACCCACCAGTTCCTAACGATAGACCTCCCACCCAGGCCTCCCCACCTGCCAGCCCCCCGTGGAGGCAAGGGACACTGCCCAGTTGTGTCAGCCAACACCACTCCCTCCTCACAATGTCCAGGGCCTGGAGCAATGGCCAGAGGGACAGGCGGTGGACAGGTGCTCTGGGGGGCCACAGGGGGAGCAGACACAGGCCTCCCTCAGGGGGTTTCTCTGGTTGAGTACAGAGGTTCCTCTGTGAGGTCCACCTGCCTCCAGTGGAACCAGACCCTCCCACCCTGATTCTGCTCTGGCTGTGGACACTGCCACCCCGAGCCCAGCTGTCCAGGATCAGGCGTCCAGGGCAGCTGCCTGCGGCATTCCCCAAGCCATCCTCACCCATGAGTGTCTCCACATTACTTTCTGCTGACACAGAGGGTAACTAATGTCACACAGGCATCCCCAGGCCTGCACCTGTGGGCCACCCATTCAAGTGGACATGAATTGGTGGGGGGGGGGGGGCACTAGTCAACCCAGTACAAACCACAAACAGGTTTCTGCATTATTTGATTTGGGTCATACACACAGTCACAGAGCCAACTGAAAAAGGTCATCATGCAGCTTTCACCTTGTGTCTCATTACCAGGCTTCACCACCTGTAATGCCCTGTGAATTAATCCTATAATTAGGCTGTAAAGAACGTAATCGTGTGGCATTTTATTTTCTCGATGGTAAAATGTTAATTTATTTAGTGTAATCCTCTTTTAAAATCTACGTATTCAGATCCCTGTTTGCCAGGTAGGTTTCTTTTACACCCACTCCCCTTTTTTTTTGCCTCAAAATATAGCATTCCATTCTCTTTCCATCTCTGAAAAGCCATAATCACCAACTAAACTGACTCCAGAGAAGAGACGGTAAATGCCATTGAAAGAAGTGGGAAGGATAAAATACAGTAGGGAGTGGTAGAGAGGGAAGCAGACTGAAGAACATATGAGCATATGCACAGGTTCCCCACTGAAAGGAGCAATAGCTCCTTAGCACCTGCTGATGTTGCCATGTGAAAATTCAGGCCCAGGATTACTAGATGTCCTAATATTTTCATGAGAAGCCATAAATCGAGATTTTCAATGAAATCTCCCAATCTTTATACCAAAAAGAACGTATCTGCCATTAGGCATTAGCCTGTGGGTCACCAATTTGGACCTATGATATAAATTTAAGGTAAAAGCCCAGCTGCAAGGCATTTAAAGGCCCATGGAAATGTGGTGGTCCTCCTAAGGGGGAGCAAGACAATCAGGACATGGCCCATGGTCTTTGTGCAAACATAAACCCAGACTTGGTAAGATGGGTCAAAGCCATTTCTCCATCGCAGACCTGTGGCTGTTGTTACTGTGTTGAATGAGCTGTGAGCTCATTGGAGCTCATGCTATTTTGAGTGTCTGAAAGTTTCTGTTATAGATCCCACAGGCAAACCATAGGACATTGCATTTTTTTAAATGTATTGAAGTATATCACTCATAAATGAACATACATAAACAGTAAGTGTATAGTAATAGTTGTGAACTTACAAAAGAAGCATACATAACATCACACAGGGCTCTCATACCTCACCCCACCACCAATACCTTGCATTGTTGTCAAACATTTTTAATTAATAATTAAAGAGCACCCTCAAAATATTACTACTAACCAAAGTATTTTCCCCCAACCCACCCTATTATTATTTTTTATATCATTTATATATAAACATACATAAACAATAAGTGTATAGCAAAAGTTGTGAACTTACAAAGCAAACATTCATAACATCATACAGGGCTCCCATACATCAACCCTCCACCAACACCTTGCATTGTCATGAGACATTTGTTACAAAATATGAAAGAATATTGTCAAAATCTTACTACAATTTATAGTCCTTATCTTACATTTGGTGTATTTTTCCCCCAACCCACCCTATTATTTTTTTAAAACATATTTTTATGACAGAAGTTGTAAACTTGCAAAACAATCATGCACATGTGCAGAATTCCCATACAACACCCCTCTATCAACACACCACACTGTGGTGGAACATTTGTTACAGATTATGAGATAATATCATCAGACTATTACCAGGTCCATAGCATATATTTGGCCCACATTTTCCATACTCCCCCAGTATCAACAGTACATCTTTGGCATAGATGCAAGAATATTACATTATTACTGTTAACCACAGTCCATAGGTCACTCCAGTTGTATTTTT
Organism: Cabassous unicinctus; assembly: GCA_029593785.1. Classification (NCBI taxonomy): domain Eukaryota; kingdom Metazoa; phylum Chordata; class Mammalia; order Cingulata; family Chlamyphoridae; genus Cabassous; species Cabassous unicinctus. The sequence continues at coordinate 12,051 of JAQZBX010039109.1, forward strand.
CCCATGCCTCTCCATATTCCCACCACCCTGCAATAGTGATGTACATCTGCTCTGGCTCACAAAGGACACTTTCATCTATACCATCAACCACTTTTCTCATCCACCTCTGGGTTTACTGTGCTATTCAGTCCCTAGATTATTCTCTAGCTTTCTGTCAATTGGCATTTACATCCCTAGACTACTGTTTTCAGCCACATCTCCATTTATAAACCAGCTGTTTCTCACTATAATGTGTTACCATCAACTCTGTATGTTTCTACACTTTTACAGTAAAGCTAATTAAAACTTGTACATACATTAAACATCAGCAGTCCCTCTCAGTCCTCCTCTTATCTTTCAGAATCCACCACCTACCACCAGATCTTGAAGATATTTTCCTACATTTTCTTTTAGAAGCTTTATGGTTCTTGCTTTTATATTTAGATTTTTGATTCATTTTGAGTTAATTTTTGTATAAGTTGTGACATAAGGGTCCTCTTTCCTTCTTTTGCTATGGATATCCAGTTTTCTCAGCACCATTTGTTGAATGGACTGCTCTGCCCAAGCTGGGTGGGTTTGACAGGCTTGTCAAAATCATTTGACCATAGAAGTGACGGTCTGTTCCTGAACCAACAATTTGGTTCCATGGGTCGATGTGTCTGTCTTTATGCCAGTACCACGCTGTTTCTACCACTGTAGATAGGTAATACGACTTCAAATCCGGAAATGAGAGTCTTCCAACTTTGCTTTTCTTTTTAAGATGTTTCTGGCTATTCAGGACCCCTTACCCTTCCAAATAAATTTGATTATCATGTTTTCCATTTATTTTTTAAAATGCTGGTGGAATTTTTATCGGGATTGCATTGAATCTGTATATCAATTTGAGTAGAATTGACATCTTAATGATATTTAGTCTTCCAATCTGTGAGCATGGACTGTTCTTCCAATTAATTAGGTCTTTTTTTTTTTTCTTTTAACAATGAGTTGCAGTTTTCTGAATACAAGTGCTTTACATTGTTGGTTAAGTTTATTCCTGAATATTTGGATTTTATCTGCCATATTTTACTTTCACCACTCTTTTGACACTTTATTACTTTTATTCATATAATCTTCATTTCTAGACTCTCTTCCAGGCCTCTCTCTCCTGTCTTTTCAGGCTGTAGCACACCCTTTAGTATTTCCTGCAAAGTGGGTCTCTTGGTTACAAACTCTCTAAGTTTCTGTTTATCTGTGAATATTCTAAACTTGCCCTCATTTTTGAAAGACAATCTTGCCTGATATAAGATTCTTGGCTGGAAGTTGTTTTCTTGCAGTATCTTAAATATATCATACCACTGCCTTCTTGCCTCCATGGTTCTGGTGAGAAATCAGCACTTAATCTTACTGGGTATCCCTTATATGTTATGCATTGCTTTTTTCTTGCTCCTCTCAGAATTCTCTGTCTTTGGCATTTGACATTCTGATCAGTATGTGCCTCGGAGTTATTCTATTCAGATTTTTTCAGATGGGAGTACATTGTGCTTCTTGGACATGGATGTCAATGTCCTTCAATAGGGTTGGGAAATTTTCTGCCATTATTTCTTCAAATATTCCTTCTGCCCCTTTTCCCTCCTCTTCTCCTTCTGGGACACCCATGATACATATGTTTGTACGTCTCTTGCTGTCATTTAGTTCCCTGAGACCTTGTTCAAGTTTTTCCAATATTTTCTTCATCTGTTCTTTTGTATGTTCACTTTCAGAGGCCATTTCTTCAAGCTCACCAATCCTTTCTTCTACCTCCTCAAATCTGCTATAATATGATTCCAGCGTATTTTTTATTTCATTTATTGCAGCTTTCTTTCCCATAAGATCTGCTATTTTTCTATGTATGCTTTCAAATTCTTCTTTGTGTTCATCCAATGTCTTCTTAATATCCTTAATTTCTTTAGCCATCTCATTGAATTTATTAAGGAGATTTCTTTGAACATCTATGATTAGTTGTCTCAATTGTTTTATGTTATCTGGAGGCTTATCTTGCTCCTTTAACTGGGCCATATCTTCCTGTTTCTTGGTGTGGATTGTAATTTTTTATTGGTGTCTTGGCACTGGCTTACTAGAGTATTTATTCTGGGTGCAGTTTTTCTCTTTAGTTTAGGGCTTCCTGCACTCTCTCTCTTGCTGGTTGTGTAGTAGGAGCCAAGGATGTAGTCGGTGCAATAAGCTGTGGAGGCTCAAGCTACCCTCATTGCCCCAGCGACCAATGAAGCTTCTCTCAACTTTCTCTTTTGCCAGGACAGAGCCACAGCTTGTGGAATAATCCTAGTCGTGCAGGCCTAGATTGCAGTTGCCCAGAGAGACTGATGAAGCTTCATGTCCCTTTCTCCCCTGCCTGGGGCAGAGATGGGGCTGCAGGTGTGGTCAGCAGTCTATGCAGCGCTGGTCCAAGATGACCGCAGTTGCCCCGGTAGACTTCCAATTATTCAGTCTGTGCCAGCTAAATGTACCTGCAGTTACCTGGATAGGCTGGTGCAGGGCCCACCAGCTTACTCCCTGCTAGAGGTGGGGCTGAAGCCTAGGCTAGGGCTGCAGGCCAATCTGGGTGAAAGAAACCGGTCTCTACCTTCACTGTGATTTTCAGTCAGCCTGGCTTCCCCTCATGCTGGAGATGGAGTCAAAATAGCAGCTACTGGCCTCTTTCCAACATGGATAGGTTCAAACTTTAGCTGTTCCTAGGGTTATACTTAGGCAGCCGAATTTTCTAATCAGTAGCTGAAGTCGGTGGCCAACCGTCTCTTCCTCCCCCATTTTTGGGAAGTGGAGCTTCCAATTCCAGCCACGGAATAGCTCCCGAGGTGGCTTGTGCCTCCAGTAGAGGATGTGCACCAGCCTCCAGGGCGTGGAGAGCTCTACTTAGGAATCTTCTCTGCAGGTGGGCAGTGTCCTCCTTCTATTCTTTCAAGGATGTTGCAGGATGCATTTCTGGTCTCCTGGAGCCCCCAAACAAGTGCTTTAGATAGCTCTGGGTGATTACTAACTGCTCTGTAGCAGGAGCTGATTCTAGGAGCTCCTTACTCTGCCACCATCTTGCTGGTTGTCCTCAGGACATTGCTTCTTAAAATATAATTTTTTAAAAATCTAATGTTATTGGAGGAAAACAAGTAGCAAGTGGATTCTGATTTAACTGTAGAATCTGTTCTTACTGAATTGAGACAAGTGGGGAAGTTGAATTTAGAAGCCACAAAAATGCAGAACTGAGGCCTCAAAGAAATAACATCAATCCACAAGATTTCAAGGAGTTGGATTTATCCACTTATTTATTCAACAAATATTTACAAGGAGACAAGTACACACACTGTGCTAAGAGCAATACAGGCATATGTTATTTAATCTTTACAACAACTCCATGTCTTTGTTTGAGTTCCTACAGAAGCAGAACCTGAGACAAGAATTTGAGTGCAAGTCATTTATTTGGGAGGTGATTGCCAGAAACACTAGTAGGGGGTGGGGAAGTGAGACAGGGAAGTGAAGGAAGACAATAAAGGGAGTGCTATCAAAAGCAATGATCACCGTGGGCAATTGGAGCTTAATACTGCTGAGGAGCTCTGGGATACTTTGTGGAACACACACCTCAGAGTTACACTATTCAATAATTGAGGAAGTGGGAATATTTATACACCAACTCCTTTTAGTCGTTGGTTGAAAGCTGCTCCCAGGGGATGTTAGTTTCTTGGTATTTCCAGCTGCTGTGCTTGTGAACTGAACAGTCTCTGGCAGCCAGAGAGGGACCCCAGGCAAAAAATGCAGGTGCTGGCAATGAAAAGTTAGGCCTACCTGCACAGCCATGGTAGGAGCCAGAGCAATAGGGGCAGGACACAGGGTCTGCTGTAGCCCTTGCGACAGATCCTACTACTCTCCCCACTTTACAAATGAGGAGACATGTGAGGGTCACTCTTCAAGTAGAAAGTACTGTCAGGTATCCCACCCTCCCCCTTGGCAGCATGCCAATCAGGAGCAGGCAGCCAGGCCTCCTTCAAGAGACAGGCACAAATTGTCAGCTGATTTGACAACCACAGAAGGTTCTAGCAGACTAGAGGTCCCCAGGTTCAAGCATCAGTAGCACATCAGTGGGCAACAGCACCCAGGGCTTTGATGCATTAATGTCAATGCTCTTTGGGCATCATCTGAGATGGGAGCTAGCACAGAGCTGAGGCAGGAAAGGAAGACTATGACAGGTACTATAGGATAACTAAAGGGGTCACTGTGAAGGAATAGTAAGATAACCCCTGGAGACTCCGAATATTATCTCATGGAAAAGTGAGGGTGTCTATACTCCCGTAGACTAAGTGGGACTGTTTGTGACAATTTAAAGTGACCCAATTTTTATTCACAAGCCACAGAATTTAAACATCGAAGGTGCAATGGGTTTCCAGAAATACTTTCTCCATTGATGGTTGTAAATTTAAGATGACATAGATCAATTACCAAATTATTAAATGTCAGTTAACATCTTTGGAAGCCGAACACAAAATGAACCTACTAAACTGCCTTGTTATAACCCCATTGTATATAAAAATTAGTTTTTTAATGCTTAATGAATATATGAAAATATAATTACCAAGTTATTGCTCTTGTAGAGGTGATTAATAATCATACCATTGACTTTTCCACTGCATTCTTGAGTTATTGAACTGGAATATTTCAGATGGGCTGGCTCCTCTGTTGCTTCTTTGTTCTATTTACATTATTTATGAGTGCTTCCAACCCGCCTGCCTACTAGACTCTACAATGCTTGAGAATTGGACACTGCCATTTCTAGTACCTTTTATTTCAAGTACCTACGGTAGAGTCCAGTTCATAGTACATGCTTGTGAATGAATGAAGGAACCTACCATTGTGGTTGAATGCAATTTTTGTCTTTATTTTGAAATGTAACATAGTAGAACTGAATGATCATACTCAGAAGAGACAGATCTGGGTTCAAATAGTCAACCACTTATTAACTGAGCAACCATGATCATGTCACTTGACCTCTATGAATGTCAATTTTTCTATTGTGAGACAATGGTTGTCATAGATTGGGTTCCTCACAGTAGACCTTAAGATAAGGACTTTGGCACAAGTGATTCTTGTGGCAAGTGAAGAAGTGGAAAAAGTAAGACAGTGGAGGGAGAAATGTCAAATCAGAGTGTGCTCATGAGTAGGTTTTTGCTGTGAGCCTCTGGGTCTCAATCCCAGTAGGGGCACTCTGAGAAACTATATAAAATACACTCCAGAATCTTACTACGGGAGTTTTAGCCTCCTGTCCAGCCTCTACTCCATTC
>JAQZBX010039110.1:0-23153 GCA_029593785.1 Cabassous unicinctus
AAAAAAAAAAAAAAATTATTGAAGTATATCATTTATACATGAACATACATAAACCATAACTGTTCAGTAAACATTGTGAACTTACAAAACAAACATGCATAACATCATACAGGGCTCCCACACATCACACCCCCACAAACATCCTGCATTGTTGTGAAACATTTGCTAACAAACCATGAAAGAGCATCGTCAAAGCATTATTACTAACTATAGTCTGAATCTTCCTCCCCTACACATTAAGGATTTATTTATTTATTTACTTTTATCCATTTTTACCATCCCCCCCCGCCCCCGTTTTTGCTGTTTCTGCGTCCATTCGCCGGGCAACTCTCTGTGTCCATTTCCTGCCCTCTCTTCTCATACTTCTCCTCCTGTCTTCACTGGGAATCGATCCTCGGAACCTCCGATGTGGGAGAGAGGCGTCTTACTGTGGTCTGAGCCACCTTAGTTACTGGTTTTTTGGTGCGTTTAGTCTTGGCTCTCCCTTGTGTCACTCTCCTGTTACGTCATCACCTTGCTGCGTGGCTTGGGGGGCCTGGTGGCTCACCTGCTCGCGGGGCCTGACGCCTCACCCGCGGACGGGGCCTGATGGCTCACCCACTCGCGGGGCCTAGTGGCCCACACGCATTCTATATTTTTCTTTTTTAAATTTTTACCGGGAGGTCCCGGGGGTCGAACCCAAGTCCCTCCATATGGGAGATGGATGCCCAACCACCCAAGCCACATGCATCCCCCTGCTATATCTCTTATGGTTGACCAAAGATACCCAAAGTTACAGTCTTTTCCCATACAGGATGGTCATATAATAAATCAGGCTTAGTTTATCACCAGCATTCTAAAAACCAGACCTAGGGAGAAAAACTAGGTCTGGGGACACATGCATGGTTTCTAATATAGCGAATGTTTAGCCTACCCTGATTATCACAAAATCAGGATAGCGAGAATATTCAGAGAAAACATCTTTAATAAAGAAGAAAAGTTGGAGAAATAATACTACCTGATTTTAAGACTTATAAAACTATAGTAGGGAAATGGATGTGGCTCAAGCGATTGGAATCCTGTCTACCACATACGAGGTCCAGGATTCGGTTTTCAGGGCCTCCTGGTGAAAGGCAAGCTTCCCCTGCATGGAGAGCTGGCCCATGTGGAGAGTGGCCCATGTGGAGAGCTGGCCCGCACAGAAGTGCTGGCACAGCAAGATGACACAACAAAAAGAGACACAGAGGAGAGACAATAAGAGGCGCAGCAGACTAGGGAGCTGAGGTGGTGCAAGAGATTGAGCGCCTCTCTCCTACTCCGGAAGGCCCCAGGATTGGTTCCTAGTGCCACCTAAAGAGAAGACAAGCACAGAAGAACACACAGAGAACAGACAGTGAGCACAAAACAACAAGGGGGGTTGGGGATAAATAAATAAAAAAATCTTAAAAAAAAACTATAGCAATCAAAACAGTGGTAATGGTGTAAAGAACTGGAACAGAGGTTGGAAGAGAGAAAAGTACCACATAAACTATATATCTCCTTTCATCTCTGTGTAATTTAGTGCAAGAATTGGGATGTGTCTGGATATACAAAATTTGGGGGAAGGGTTGGGGGAGGGGGCAGATGACCTCTGGGGATTTGTAGGTATGTAGTTGAAACTACAACGTTGGTAATGTTCTTCTGGCAAATATGGCAGGAGAGGATTCCTGGTTTAAGGTGTTAGATGTGGGGGGCATGTGGGACAGGGCACACCCTGGGCAGGCTTCTAGGGAGTGTGTAGCGGTCATTTTGTCACAGTGTGTTGTATCAGTGGGTGGAGACCCACATAATAAGTAGCAAGGTGTTGGACTCCCATCCTGGGGAGTCCTGCTATAATGTCAAATAGAGGGGTGGGAGTCTCTTGAGAGCACAGACAGTGCCTAATAGGGGAGGACAGGCCAGTATGTCAAGCCTTCAATGCTGTTGCAAGTAACTATAAATCTGGTCCTTCAATAAGTTAATCTTGGTGGTTACTGTGGGTCCCAAGGGGAGAGGGAGGGAGGAATAGACTTGATGGAACACGGGACATTTTTGGGGCGATGGAATTGATCTACATGATCCTGCAAGCATGGATACATACCATGTCAAACTCCATCAAAATTTATAAAAGTGTAAGGTCCAAAATGTAAACCACAATGTAAATCATTGACCATGGTTAGTAGCAATGTTTCAATATTTTGTACATCAATTGTAACAAATGTGCCATCCATATGTAAAATGCTATTAATAGGGGAAAGGGGAAAGGAGAGAGTATGTTGGGTATTTGGGAATCATCTATATTCTGTACATGACTTTTCTGTAACCTAAAGCTTCTTTGAAGACAAAGTGAAAAAAAAATAAGACATTGGGCAAATAAATGGAAGCAAATGTCACTGTACATACAAGAAAACAGATCTTAGAGTGATGAAAGGCATAATGTTAAAATGTTTTTAAGTTTCATATTTTTATATTATTTCAAACAATAATTTTTTTTTCATATTTTGTTATTTTTAAAACATTATTATATCATTTTCCTATTAATTGTATTCGGTTAGTTTGTTGTCTTCAATTTTGAAGAAGTTTCAGATCACAGAAGGGTTACAACTGTGACAGGGGAGAATCATTGGTGCAGGGTGTCAGTGATGGGGATGCATGGGAGAAGGTTCACATGGGGCATAGCTATAAAGCATATGAATGTGTTCAAGTGTTCATGGGGCATTGTCACGGTGGGTGGAGATCCACACAATAACCAAAGAAACATCGAATTCCCTTCCTAGAGAGCTCTGCCACATTCTCTAATGGGACAGTAAGGATTCCCTGAGTACAAGGGCGGTGATTACTGAAGGAGGATGGACCATTGACATGCCCTTGATTGTGATGCCTGTACTTATGAACCTTTACTTTTGAAATTGAAACTTAGCATAGTATTATAGGGTACCTAAGCGTTACCTCCTGAGAGCCTCCTTGTTGCTCAAATGTGGCCTCTCTCTAAGCCACAACTCAGCATACAAATGCATTACCTTCCCCCTAGCGTGGGACATGTCTCCTGGGGATAAGCCTCCCTGGCACTGAGGGATTACTACCAAGAACGAACTAGCAATGCAACTGGAAAAAGACCTTGACCAAAAGGGGGAAAGGGTAAAGACAAATGAGTTTATATGGCTAAGAGACTTCAAAGTGAGTCGGGAGGTCTTTTCAGAGGTTATGCTTATGCATGTCTCAGCAGGATCTCACTGACTGCCAAAATAAGTATAACCTCAAATAGCGGGACTCCTGAGGACTCTGAAGACATTCAGACACTATAGGCAGGGCAGACAGCTCAGGAGTTTGGCACCCTGCCAGTGGGCCCTACTTTGGAATTTATGCTCCCCAGTGTGATAGATGGACTCAGTTGTGTTTTCCCTACATATGGCTCTGCTGCCCCTCTCTTTGAACCTATAGTTAGCACTAGAGTTGATAGTTTTATGTCCAAGAGAGTTAAATCTTTGGGTTGTCCATGTGCCAGTTGGTCCCTGAATCTCAACAGACTTGCAACACCTTCTCTCTAGTTCACTGGACTCACCCAGGACAACTAACAAGGAGATGATGACTGACAATGACCATCTCAAGGAACAGAGAGAGTCCACAAAGGCAAGCAAGAAAGTCCCATTCATCTATCGCATCAGATATAAGCCCCCTCTTAATTAGAGGTGGAATGGGCTCACCATCACAGAATCCTCAGGATTGGGGAATGGATGATGGACTACAGTAGGTTTACAGTTGCTCTGCTGTAGACTTGTGATCCTAGCAATAGAAGAATTTTTATCATGGATGTGGAGGCAGTGGCAACTGGAGGTTCTGAGGGGAGGGAGAGAGAAAAATTGGTGTAATTTGGGGGTATTTTCAGGACTTGAGAATGATCCTGAATGACAGTGCAATGACAGATACAGGCCATTGTATATCTTGCAATAACTTGCAAAAATGTGCGGGAGAGAGTGTAAACTACAATGTAAACTATAATCATTGCTGAGTGGCAATGCTCCAAGATGTGTTCATCAATTGTGGCAAATGTACCACACTAATGAAGGATGTTGCTGAAGTGGGAAAATGTGGGAGGGCTAGGGAGTGGGGCATATGGGAATCCCCTATATTTTTTGTGTAACATTTATGTAATCTAAGTTTCTTTAAAAAAAAAAATTAAAAAGTGTATCTAAAAAATTATCACGTAAACTATATATTTCCTTTCATCTCTGTGTAATTTAGTGCAAGGATTGGGATGTGTCTGAACATACAAATTTTTGAAGCTACAGAAGTTCTTATTTCAATGAATTGAAGAAGACAGAGATGTGGGAAAAAAATCGAGGACAGATATTTTAACCAGAGGTTTTCCCCAGAACTATTACCATCAATCAGTGTTTTGCTTTCTTTAAAGGACTTAACATTATCAGAAATTATTTATTAGTTTGGGTTGCCTAGCTTCCTTCTTTAGAATGTAAGTGAAATGAAAGCAGGGATATTTTATCCGTTTGTCTTTGTCTAGAACAACACTAGGCATTTAATGATTGAACAAATGAACTAAAAAATGAATGAAAAGGGATCTAGGTCTGGAATTAAGTGATCTTTGCAGAATCTAATAGTCTAGTTTTAGTTGCCTCCCTCTCTAGAAACTTGATATAATGCTCTGGAAGACATAGTTAATGTCTGTTTTGTCAGAGACCACAGCAACCATAGCTATCTGTTCCACCTAACTCTCTTCTTAGTTTTGACTAGTTGGGCCTAAACCTTGGCTTGTATGTATGCTTCTGCTTCTGCATTTCCCAGTAAAAGGTTTGAATACCTCATCTTTAGGCCACTGGCTGAGGTCAGGCCAAGAGTGGGCAATGTTCCTTAAAACTCCTACCAACCTTCAGATGCCTGAATACTAGGCAGTGCCCAATCTACCCAGAAGGATTTAATCATTAATTCGTTCAACAAGTATTTAATGACCATTTACTACAAGCCAGGTACAATCATAGATACTGGATATATGTTAGTGAATAAAACAGACAAAGTTCCTACCCTCATGGTGCTTATACTCTAATGAAGGAGAAGAAAAACAAACATATCCATATGTAACATAAAGTCAATGAATGCTAAATGTTTTGAAGAAAAATAAAATGAGATTAGAGAACAGATAGTGATAGGGATGTTATTTATATAATGTGGAGAGGGAGAGACTATCTGAATGAAGTAAAGAGTATAGATCCATCTGGAAATCTGGGGGAAATGATCTAAACAAAAGAAACAACAAATTCAAAGGACTTGAGGTAGATTATTCTGGTAGGGGATGCTGCTCACATTACAAAAGAACTTGCCATGTTCTTTGGAAACCTTGGAGCCTGAGAGAGTCAGCCACTATAGATGATTAGGTCACTCCTTTATAAGTAGGTTGCCACATACTTTTAGTTCATTCCTCTTCCTAACTAGGTCAGTTTCCAATAAACTGTCAGGCTGTCTGCCTAAATCACTCAGGACTATGAAAGCAAAGGAAGCTATTAAGGTACTGATTTTGGTATGTCTTAGAAAATACTTAGCATTTCATAATTGTATTAGTTATCTATTGCTATATAACAATCATAAACTCAGCTACTTGTTTTAACATTTATAGGGAAAAGTGAGGGTGCAAAGTTGAAAGAATTCTTTTCTGGCGACCTTTATTTTTTGTGTGTGTGAGGTAGGGAGGGTGGTCATTTTCATATTATAAGTGTTGATATGCTAAAAGGGTAGCATGGATCAAGTAAAAGGATCGTAATACAGAATGTTTATGCAGTTGGCATTGGATTCCATAACTTTAAGTAGCTGCTATTACAAATGATTTCTTCAGGTTTTGTTATTTTCACAACTGCATTTGAGTGTAGGACTTGAGCCTTGAAGGAAGATAAGTTTATTTATACGTGCACATATAAATATATAGATAAAGGTATATAATATTAGGATGGGATACTTATCTGGAATATCTGGCTATGGGCCCTAGGAAGCTTTCCAGATTTTTACCAGATTTTCCATTCAAAACACAGCTTTTTAGTTTTTAATCAGAATTTCTATTCAAAACTTCCATTTTAAACAGGGTTCTCTGACTTTTAAAATGATCTGTTTTATATTTTATTTCTGCTCTGATTTTTGAGTTTCTGAGTTCCTATTTATTTATTTAATAATTTCATTAGTGATGTAGTAAGTTTACAAAACAATTAAGTATAAAATGCAGGATTCCCATAAACAACCCTATTATTAACACCTTGCATTGGTGTGGTACATTTATTACAAATGATGAAAGCACATATTTATAACTATACTATTAACCACAGTCCATGGTTTAACTTAGAGCTCACTATTTTTGTTGTGCAGTTCTAAGGAAATGTTAAAAATTTTTATTCAAGAATATATATACAACCTAGAATTTCTGTTTTAACTATATTCAAATATATAATTCAGTGGTGTTATTCACAATGATACCATCACCATCCTTTCATTATCAAAACTTTTCCATTGTACCAAATAGAAACTCTGTACATTTTGAGCCTTAATCCCTGTATTAGTCAGCCAAAGGGGTGCTAATGTGAAATACCAAAAATGGGTTGGTCTTTATAAAGGGTATTTATTTGGGGTAGAAGTCCACAGTTACCAGACCATAAAGCATAAGTTTCTTCCCTCACCAAAGTCCATTGCCACGTGTTGGAGCAAGACAGCTGCCGATGTTTGCCAGGGTTCAGGCTTCTTGTGTTCCTCTCTTCCCGGGCTGCGTTTCTCTCTGGGCTTAGCTCTTCTGGTTCCTCCACAAGGTCAGCAGTAGACTATCAGGCGAACGGCTGACTTCTCTTCTTCTGGGGCCTTTTCTCCAACATCAAAACTGCTTCTCAAAAACTGCTTCAACTCTGTTCTTGCCATGCCTTTTATATTTGATTCCCCCACCCACCAAGGGGTGGGGCTCAACACCCTACTGACGTGGCCCTGTCAATGCACTGATCATAACTTAATCATGTCCAGATTAACAGATCAGTTTACAAGCATGATCCAATATTTTTGGAATTCATAATTACATCAAACTGCCCAACTGCAACAATCCCCTATTCCCTACTTCCACTCTATTCCCTTGAAACCTATATTTTAGATTCTGAGTTTGCTTATTCTAATTATTTTAAGTCAGTGTCTTTATGTATCTGGCTTATTTATTCAACATGTCATCAAGGTTCATTATGTATCAGAATATCATTCCATTTTAGGGCTAAATAATATTTCATTGTTTGTATATACCATATTTTGTTTATCCAATCATTGGTTGATGGACACTGAGGTACCTTCCATCTTTTGACAATTGAGAATAAAGCTGCTATGAATATTGGTGCAAATATCTGTTCCAGTCCCTGCTTTCAATTCTTCGGAGTACAGGGGTATCTGTTTTATTGTGCTTTGCTTTTATTACGTCTCACAGATAGTGGGTTTTTGTACAAATTGAAGGTTTGTGGGAACCCAGTGTCGAACAAATCTATTGGTGTCATTTCTCCAACAGCATGTGTTCACTTTGTAGCTCTGTGTCACATTTTGGTAATTCTTACAACATTTCAAACTCTTTCATTATTATATTTGTTATAGTGATCTGTGATCAGCAATCTTTGATGTTACTACTATAATTGTTTTGGGGAGCCACAAGTCACCCCTATATAAGATGATGAACTTAATAAATGTGTGGGTTCTGACTGCTCACTGATTGGCTGTTCTCCAATCTCTCTTCCTCTTCTCAGGCCTCTCCCTATTCCCAGAGATACAACAATATTGAAGTTAGGCCAATTAATAACCCTACAAAAGCCTCTAAGTGTTCAAGTGAAAGGAAGAGACACATATCTCTCACTTTAAATCAAAAGCTAGAAATGATTAAGCTTAGTTAGGAAGGCATGTTGAAAGCCGAGATACATTGAAAGCTAAGTCTCTGGCACCAGTTAGCGAAATTGTAAAAGCAAAGGAAAAGTTTTTGAAGGAAATTCGAAGTGTTATTCCAATGAACACAAGAATGATATGAAAGCAAAACAAACTTCTTGCTGAAATGAAGAAAGTTTTAGTGGTCTAGACAGATGATCAAACCAGCCATAACATTCCCTTAAACCAGGGGTTCTTAACAAGAACTTTAAATGAAATTCAAAAAAAACATTATTCTTGTAGGGATGCGTTGGTGTGGGTGAGACATATTTATTAAATAATACACAGTATAGTGTGGACTTAGTAAGGAGTCTGTGGTTTTCACCTGACTGGCAAAGGGGTCCGTGGAACAAAAAAGGTTAAGAATCCCTGCCTTAAGCCAAAGCTAAATCTAGAGCAGGGCCCTAACTCTTCATTTCTATGAAGGCTGGGAGAGGTGAGGAAGCTGCAGAAGAAAAGTTTGAAGCTAGCAGAGATAGTTCAGGAGGTAACATAAAAGCGCAAGGAAAAGCAGCAAGTGCTTATGCAGAAGCTGCTGTAAGTTATCCAGAAGATCTAGCTAAGATCACTGATGAAGGTGCATACATTAAACAACAGATTTGCAACAGAGACAAAAACACCCTTATACTGGAAAAAGGTGCCATCTAGGACTTTCATAGTTTGAGAGGAGAAGTCAATGACTGGTGTCAAAGCTTCAAAGGAATGGAGGATTCTCTTGTCATGGGCTAGTGCAGTTTGGTGACTTTAAGTTGAAGTCAATGCTCATTTACCATTCCAAACATCCTAGGGTGCTTAAGAATTATGCTAAATCTACTCTGCCTGTGCTCTATTAAGCATTTGTGGAAGCCCTATTGTGTGCCATGTACTCTTCTAACCACTAAAGATACTACAATGACCAAAATAGTATTCCTAGTCTTATGGAGCTTATATTCTAGTGGGGTCAAACATGATAAATAATATAGTAATTTAGAAAGTGATAAATGCTATGTTGAAAAATAAAGCAAGGTAAAGGGCATGAGACATTCCGGGAAAAATCATGAGATTACGAAGAGGAATTATGGTTCATTTCAAAGATTCCAAAATAGTAATATTTATTTTGTTTGTTTCCATTGATATTTTTAAAAAATAAATATCACATTGCAACTGGTTGGTCAACAGAAAAATACCAAAATGGCTTAGAAATCATTTTGGAAATAACCAACACTCATGGATGATTAAAGTGGCAGATTTCCTACAAAGCAATTTTCAATTTTGATGGTGATGAGTTCAGGCCTTTTTCCTTTTAAATGAAGTAAGTTCATTGTTTGCCAAACTCTTGGATTATTTCTTGTAGTAGAGTTTCTTTCTACCGAGCATGAACATTTAAGATCAGAAAGAACATGTTCCTAACAAGAAAGTTCTCTTTAGTTATAGTCTGCCAAAATATTACTTAGACAATCTGTAACACTGTGTATAATCTTCAACTCTGCAGATGGTTATACTTCCTTAATATTGCCAGTATAAATTTTAAGATGTACTACATAGAGTACACTTCAGGGACTGTACCTGCTATAAAAATGAAAGGTGCTTTACAAACAACTTTGGAGTTCTCCCAAAAGAAGTAATTAAAATAATAATGCTATCAAAAGTAACAGACAGCTCTGAAAGTGAAATATTAATGGGATTTTCTGCCTAAAAACATTATATTCTCTCTCAATATCTTCTCTGACAATCTAGATAGGTCCCATAAGATATGAACTGAAAAACATCCAATAGATTTGGCAATTAAGAGATAGGTCATGATTACCTTAAGGAGAAAAAAGTTCAGAAGAATGGTAAAAGAGCGATTATACCTAGTTGCGAAATCAACAGTATATGTTTGAAAACAAGCAATATAAACTACACTTGAGGCGTATGATCAAAAAGAGGAGAGAATAACTAAAGAGGCCCTCTCTAGTTTTGCTTTAATTTTTATTAGAAGGGAGCAACTGGGTATATATCACAGAGGAAGGAAAACAGAGCAGAAGGGGAAATCTGAGATAAAGGAGAGAAAGGTATGAGTGCTCCCATTCAAATGGGTATTTGGTAGGGCACTTAGAAGTCTAACCTCAGTAGTGGGAAATAATTAGCTTTAGACTAAACATTGCTCCGGTTTTGCTAACAGAGCTTTTTTGCTTTTATTAGAGAAGTTGCAGGTTTATAGAAAAATCATACATAAGATACAGAGTTCCCATATACCAACCCTATTAACATCTTTTGCTAGCATATTTTAAAAGCAAAACCCAAAAGGGTCAAATTGTTTCTAAGTAATTTGACAGTGTCGAAAAACAAGAAGACCAAACAAGGTAAAATTCACAGTGTATGATATCCAGTCAAAAATTATCAGGCATGCAAAGAAGTAGAAAAACACGATCCATAATGAGAAGAAAATTCAATCAACTAACACAAAACCAGAATTCACATAGATATTAGAATTAGTGGAAAAGAACATTAATTGCTTTCCATCCCAGGCCCATTCCCTTTAATGTTTTTCCGGTTTATTGGGATGGAACTTAAATAATTTCTAATAAAAATGTGCTAAACCAATCAACAGTAAACAATATTGGGAGGTGCAATGGTCACAGGTTTAAAAAATTTTCAAGTAGGCTAAAGGCTACTTTTGGTGTATCTGAATTCCTCACACATTTAAGAGAAGAAATATTCAAAATACAAACAGAATTTCTCATTAATGCAAAAACACAATACTGACTATAACATTGCCAAGATTTTAAAAAAAGATTTTTAGTGATAAAGTACATTTTTAGTTCATATCTTCAGTAGATACATAGCAACAGCCTTGAAATTTTACATTTGCTTTCTTTTATAGTCTAAAAAATGTTTTAATGAACTTTTAAACTATA
This sequence comes from Cabassous unicinctus, assembly GCA_029593785.1. Taxonomy (NCBI): domain Eukaryota; kingdom Metazoa; phylum Chordata; class Mammalia; order Cingulata; family Chlamyphoridae; genus Cabassous; species Cabassous unicinctus. The sequence goes on from JAQZBX010039110.1 coordinate 10,806, forward strand.
TTTACATATATAGGTAGATATAAATCTTTGTATATTTTGTTACTGATAGTATTTTATGCTAGTAAATGTATTCATTTAAACATAATTGGGCTACAATGTGAAGAGTTAATACTAAAGAATACTTCATAATGATAATTGTTCTCATTCAAACTGATTACTTTCACACAGGGAGGAAGAAACAATTGAAAAGCTATATTTATATAACATTGCATCTGAATTACTTCAAAACTACCTCCTAAAATAAGATCATGAATTTAAGTTTCATATAAACATGTCAGACTCTAAAAATGCTCATTTAGTTGGAAAACAAAATGATTGAATCAAATGTATAGGTATACAGATGTTCAGGTCACTATTTTTTTTAATTTTGTACATGTTTGGAATAATAACTTGATTTGTGGAATACAACTGAAGTATTACTTATAGAGAAAGTTATAGGACTAAACACATTAGTAAAGAAAGGTTTAAATCAATAACCTAACCTTTACCTTAAGAAACAAGAAACAGTGCAAATCAAATCCAAAGAAAAAAGAAGAAAGGAAATTACAAAATATGAGAAGAAACCAAAGAAATTGAAAATAGAAAAATAGAGATAATCATTAAAACAAAATGCTGGTTTGGGGGAAGATCAATAAAATTAAGAAATTCTAGTCATAATAATCAGAAAAAAAGAGAAAAGAAAGAATAATATTAGGAATGAGATACAGGACATCACTTCAAATACTACAGATATTCAAAGGATAATTAAGATGCATTATAAACAACTTTATGCCAATAATTTCAAAAATTTCAATTGAAATGGAAAAATTCTTTGAAAAACACAAACTATCAAAGTTCACTTAAGAATATATAAATGAAATAGCCCTATTTTTAAATAGCCCTATTTAAATTTTTCATGGAAAAATTTAAATTTGTAGTTAAAAATATTCATATAAAGAATTGACTGGGTCAGATGAGTTTCCTGGTAAATTCTCCCAAACATTTAAGAAATAAATAATACAAACTGCATGCAAACTCTTCTAGGAAATTTAGTAAGAGAATACTTGCCAGCATATCCTCTGAGGTCAGAATGATCCTGATACCAAAACCAGAAAAAAAAACATTACAAGAAAACTACAGATCAATAATATTATTCAAGCTCTGTTTTCTTATTTATCCTCTGTCCAGATGTTCTAGCCAATACTGAGAGTGGTGTATGACATCTCCAATTATTGTAGAGACAGCTATTTCTCCCTTCAGTTTTGCCAGTGTGTGTCTAATGTATCTTGGTGCACCCAGGTTAGGTTAGGTGCATAAACATTATAGTTATTTCTTCTTGGTGAATTGCCCCTTTTATTAATTTATAATTACCTTTATCTCTTTTAACAGTTCTGCATTTAAAATCTATTTTATCTGATATTAGTATTGCTACTCCAGATCTTTTTGATTACTATTTGCCTGAAATATCTATTTTCAACCTTCTACTTTCAACCTGGCTGTGTCCTTACATCTGAGGTAAGTCTCAGGTAGACAGCACATAGATGACTCATATTTTTTTTAACCTGTCAGTCTATGTCTTTTTTTTTTTTTTCCTCCCCACCCCCTCGTTGTTTGCATTTGCTGTGTCTGCTTGTTGTGTGCTGGTCTTCTTTTTAGGAGGCACCAGGAATTGAACCTGGGACCTCCGATATAGGAGGGAGGCACATAATTGCTTGGACCACCTCTGCTACTCGCTTTGTTGTGTCTCTCATTATGTCTTCCTCGTGTCTCTTGTTGTGTCATTTTGTTGCGTCAGCTCGCAGAGCCTGCCCATCGCATCAGCTCGCTGTCTTGCTCATCTTCTTTAGGAGGCACCAGGAACTGAACCTGGGATCTCCCATGTGGTAGGTAGGAGCTCAATTGCTTGAGCCACATCCGCTTCCCTCAGTCTGTGTCTTTTGATTGAAGAATTCAATCCACTAAAATTCAATGTTATAACTATAAAGGCATTACTTCATTCATTTTATCTTTTGGCTTTCCGTTGTTATATCTTATTAGCGCTTGTCTTTTTACCCTTTAAGTAACCCTTATGAATTATCTTCATTTTTACACTCTTCTCCAAGTCTCTTGCCCTTGTCTGTTCCTTTTGGGCTATAGCATTCCCTTTAGTATCTTTTGTAAATCTGGTCTTTTGGTAACATCCTCTCTCAGTTTTTGTCTGTCTGTGAAGACTTTAAACTCACCCTCATTTTTGAAGAACAGTTTTGCCAGATAAAGAATTCTTGGTTAGCAGTTATTCTCTTTCAGTACCTTAAATACATCTTATCACTCTCTTCTTGCCTCCATGATTTCTGATGAGAGATCGGCACTTTGTCATGTGAAGGTTCCCTTGTATGTGAATGCAGCAAGCTTTACTCTTGCTGCATTCAGAATCCTTTTTTATCTCTGGAATTTGTCATTCTGAATACTCGGTGTCTTGGAGTAGGTCTATTCAGATTATTTCTGTTTGGGGTGCATTGTCCTCCTTGGATATTAATATTTATGTCTTCCATAAGCGTTGGGACATTTTTGGTCATTATTTCCTCAAATATTCTTTCTGCTCCTTTTCCATTCTCTATCCTTTTCTAGGATACCAATAATGGATATGTTTGTGGATTTTATGGTATCATTCAATTACATGAGACCCTGGTCCATTTTTCCATTCTTTTCTCTACCTGTTCTCCTGTCTTTCAAGTTCAGATCTTCTGTCCTCAATTTCACTAATTCTGTTCTCCATCAATTCAAATGTGCTGTTAAATGCATCTAATGTATTTTTAATCTCATCCACTGCATTGGCTACAGTAGTGAAAACAGCATGGTACTGGCATAAAGGTAGACGGATTGACCAATGGAACCAAATCAAGAACTCAGAAATAGATTCTCACATCTATGGTCAAGTGATTTTGATGAAGCTGTTAAGCCCATCCAGCTGGGCTGGGAAAGTCTATTCAATATATGGTGTTGGGAGAACTGGATATCCATATCCAAAAGAAAGAAAGAAGACCCTCATCTCATACCTCATACAAAAATTAACTTAAAATGTATCAAGGACCTAAATATAAACATTAGAACCATAAAACTCCTAGAAGAAAATGTAGGGAAACATCTTTAAGATCTTGTGGTAGGTGGTTGTTTCTTAAACCTTACATTCAAAGCACAAGCAATGAAAGAAAAAATACATAATGGGACATCCTCAAAATTAAACACTTTTGCTCCACAAAAGACTTTTCAAGAAACTAATAAGGCAGCCTACTCAATGGAAGAAAATATTTGGAAACCACATATCCAACCAGGGTTTGATCTCCATGTTATATAAAGATATCATACAACTCAATGATAAAAGGGCAAACTACCCAATTAAAATGGGCAAAAGACTTGAATAGACATTTCTCCAAAGAGGAAATACAAATGGCTAAAAAGCACATGAAAAATGCTTACCATCATTAGCTATTAGAGAAATGAAGATCAAAACTACAATGAGATACCATTTCACACTTTATAGAATGGTCATCATCAAAAAACCCCACAAAAAAACAGAAAACTACAAGTGCTGAAGAAGATATGGAGAAATAGGAACACTCTTTACTGTACATGGGAATGTAGAATGGTGCAGCCTCTGTGGAAGACAGTTTGGCAGTACTTCAAGAAGCTGAATATAGACCTGCCATATGATCTAGTAATCCCATTACTAGAAATATATTCAGAAAAACTAAAAGCAAGGACACAAACTGACATTTGTACACCGAAGTTCATAGCAGCATTATTCACAATTGCTGAAATACGGAACCAGCCAAAGTGTCCATCAACTGATGAATGGCTAAACAAAATATGGTATATACATACAATGGAATATTATTCAGCTGTAAGAAGAAATGAAATTGGGATGCATATGACAACATGGATGAACCTTGAGGACATTAAGTTGAGTGAAATAAGCCAGACACAAAAGGACAAATATTGTATGGTCTCACTAATATGAACTAAATACAATGAGTAAATTCACAGAGGTAAACTTTAGAGAACAGGTTTCTAGGAAATAGATTGTGAGTTCAGAATGGGAGCTGATGCTCAATGTATGTAGAATTTTTAATAAGGTTAACTGTAAAAATGTGGAAATGAATAGAGTTGATGGTAATACATTATAGTGAGTATAACTAACACTGCTGATTTATAAATGAGTGTGGCTGAAAGGGGTAGTCTGTGGATGTAAATGTCAATTGAAAGGAAACTAGAGAATAATCTAGGCTATGTATAACAGTGATTTTGGTGGTGGATGAAGATTATGGTTAATAGTATACATATAAGAATGTTCTTTTACAAGGGAAAATTATAATAATGTAATTTATGAATGATAGTTAACAGTAATATTATAATATTTTTGTAGCAATGAAAATAAGATAATTATATGAATATAAGAGACAACTACAGGGAGATATAAGGGGGTATGGGATTTTGCCTTTTGAAGCAATGAAAATGAATTGACTGAGATGAGGACAGTACAACTCTGTGATGAAAATGAGAGCCATTGAGTGTACACTTTGAAGGGACTGTACAAAACATGGGGCTGTATAACACGGGGAATCCAGTGGTAGAAGATCTCTTTGTCCACACATGAAAGAAGACCTCCTTTGTGGCCAATGCCTTGCTGCTTACTTCTTTAAGAATAGAAATAAAGAGACAGGCCCTGTGGTAGGTATTCAATGCTAAAAATGTAGTCAGTATTTTTAGTAAATGTTTGTGAATCAACATGTAGCTACACAAAATGCTTAAAAGCCTTTTAAAAAGCCTAAGTGCATTCAATACTCTTATATTCAACAATTAGACAGCCACACTTATAAGATACTTGCTGGTTTGTATATTTCATTATTTAGAACTATCCTGTTTCATCATTTCATGACAAAAAACTAAATCAAATAAAAATTTTGTGGATATTTGGATAAGCAACTTCTAATCCATGAAGCAGATATTTCATGTGTTCATTATCAAATTTTCATTTATACCAATATGGAAAAAGACTGCAAAGTCTAAGTATTTTAATTTTTATTATGGATTTTTAAAAATTCTAGAAACACTAAATTCTTCAACATCAATTGCTTTACACCACAATAGGAAAAATTAAGGCAGAGTTCTTCTGTAGTTGAATTATGGAAGATCAACTTATTCTATTGGTAACTTTTAATCTAAATTCTAATTATAAAAAAATGTAAATAATTGGTTTACTTCTTATAAAACTGAATGTATATCTAAGACATTCTAGATTAAACATATTGAAGAACTGAAACTAGCCTGAACTTTAAAAATAACAATAAAATATGTTTTGTAAACCAGCAAAGTTTCTTGTTATCAAATGTTTTTTAAAGATTTATTTTATTTATTTATTCCCCTCCCCCCTTGTTGTTTGTGCTTGCTGTCTGCTCTCTGTGTCCATTCACCGTGTGCTCATCTTCTCTTTAGGAGGCACCGGGAACCGAACCCGGGACCTCCCATGTGGGAGAGAGGCGCCCAATTGCTCAAGCCACCGCAGCTCCCTGCTTTGTTGTGTCACTCATTGTCTTTCCTTTTTGTGTCTCCTTGTTGTGTCATCTTGTTGCATCAGTTTGCTGTTTCTGCCCATTGTGCTAGCTTGCTGTCTTGCTTTTTCTTCTCCAGGAAGCACTGGGAACTGAACTCAGGACCTCCCATGTGGTAGGCAGGAGCCTAATCGCTTGAACCACATCTACTTCCCTTCAAATTTTAAAAGAAACTGAAAAACTTTGCAATGAATTTCAAAATAAATAGTATACTTACAATTTGTTGCCATCTGAAATTGAGAAGAAAGGGCCTGAGTAACTGAATTCCAAAATGTATATAAAATTTCAGATTGTCCTTCCTATAAGCCAAAAATAAAAATGGGAAGGAATTTATTTACTTATTTGAAAGAAATTAGATAAGATGTAACATTGAATATTTATTTTAAAATTACTTAAATGAAAATTTCCATGTCAAACAAGAGAATAAATGAAGTTCCTAAATGCAAACACAGAAGACTCAAAACATTACTCATGTTCAAGTAATCAGTTATCATTCTGCTCTGCCATTTACTAGCAGATCTTGGTAAGTTGCTTAACCATTCTGTGTCTTGGTCCCGTATCTGTAAAATGGAAATGATAACATTACCTACATGGTAGGATAATTATGAGGATTAAACAAGTTAATAAAGGTAAAGTCTTGGAATAGCACCTGACATATAATAAACCCTCAGTGAATGTTAGCTATTATTATTACAGTTATTGAATATCCTTTTACAAATATTACAGCATCATCCTTTGATATACAGAAAGCATTCTGTGTGAACAGGACAAAAGGATGGACAAAACATGCTTAGACCAAGGATGACCAGGAGGAGATAATATACCATTACAAAAGAAAGCTGCCTGAAGCCTAGATGCAGTTTAAAACAATGCACAACGAAGAAGCTGATGTGGCTCAAGCGGTTGAGTGCTTGCTTCCCACATGGGAGGTCCAGGGTTCAGTTCCCAGTGCCTCCTGAAAACAACAACAACAAAACAAACAACAAGAAAAACAAATGAAAAAAACTAACTCAGGGAAGTCAATGTGGCTCAGTGGTTGAGCACCGGCTTCCCACATACGAGGTCCCGGGTTCAATCCCCGGCCCCTGGTACCAAAACAAACAAACAAACAAAAAAAGCTTAACGCAACAGACATTGCTACAGTTCTGCTTTAGTGTGGTCCTTTCATTCAAGTTGGACTATATGCCTTAGAAAATAATCACTGAAAAAAAAAAGACAAAGATTAAATCATCATTTGTTAAAAAAGGACAAAGTACTTTAATACTGTTAAAACAGAATTATACTTCTGGGAATTTTACTAAATATCTTTAAGCTAATTCTACATGTGTACAATATGAAATTGCCAATATTCTACCATTTTTGAAGTAAAAAAATGCCAGTTTCATATGGTTCAACCTAATAGCATATATGAAATATGCCTACTGTCTAAACAAGATTACTGTTAGAAAAAAGAATACTTAGGCTTAATTAGTACAGAGCTTCTGTTCGGGATGATGGAAAAGTTTTGGTAAGGGATGGTGGTGATGGCAAGAACTCTGTGAATGTAATTAACACTGCTGAATCGTGTATCTGAAAGTAGTTAAAATGGGAAATTTTAGGTTGTATATATGAATCAAGAATAAAGATTTTAAAAAACCATAGAACTGTACAACACAGTGAACTTTGATGTAAACAATGGACTACAGTTTATAGTATAATTATAATAACATTGTTCCATCAATTATAACAAAAGTATCACTACTAATGCAGTGTTAATAACAAGGAAAAGTGTGTGTGGGGGTGAGCTTGGGGGGAGTATATGGTTACACTGTACTTTCTGCATGATTTTTATATAAAAAACTTCTTTAATCAAAAATGCATAGGGAAGCGGCTGTGGCTCAATTGGTTGGGCTCCCGTTTACCATATGGGAGGCCCCGGGTTCGATTCCCCGGACCTCCTGGTGAAGGCAAGGCAGCCTGCGCAGCACTGTGGACTGACGGCCAGCGCAGCGCTATGAGCTGGAGCAGCAAGATGTCCCGACAAAGGGAGAGAAGCAGACACAGAAAAAAAAGCAAAAAAAAAGCAAAATGGACGCAGTAAGGGGGGATAAATAAATACAATAAAATAATAAATAAATCTTAAAACAAAAACAAAAACGCATAAACATCAAATAATTAGGAAATTTGTTAGTTCCATTTGGTGTAAGTGCTTGTAGCAAATGGAATTCTAGTTCTGGGTATTAAAAATGACCAAAATGACAAAGGAAAATACTGGAGAGTTCTGGGAAGATGGCGTTGGAGGAGGCAGGCAGGGCTCAATTCTCTCACAAAAACAATGGAGAAGGGGCCAAAAGTTGTCTGAGGGACCTGCTTTGGAAGTCAGCAGACCACGACAGTGCTGCACCGCTCCCAGGAGGGCAAGGGACAGATAGACAAAGAACCTGAAAAAACAAGTGTTGCATTACTAAACCCCTGTGGTGGCCGGAAGGGGCTCCCATGCCCCACCTGCAAGGCTTTAAGCCTGGATAAAACCCCTGGCTCACTGCAGCCGCATGAGAGGGGAACAGACATCTTCTTTCCTGTCAGCTGTTACAAGGGAAGAGAGATGGTGAGTCAGAGAGTGTATCTTCAGTGAATTCAGCCTGCAGAGCTTGCTTGAATCTCAGTTCTGGCCAGACCAGAAACACTGGAAAGTGGAGGTTGAAAGAAACACATCTGTGGAAAGGTTCGCCAAAGATCTCCATCTGCTGGCCAGCTAAGAAACTGCAAGAAAGAAACTGCTTTTAAGTCTCTCTTTAGCCCCACCCCTGGGAGAAAATCTGTGCGCCATTAGTGAGTCCTTCGCCCAATTAAGTTGAAACAAAAATCTTAGAAGAGCAGTTAAAAAGAAAAAAAAGCAACAGGCAAGAGAGAAATTGACCATCAAAATAAATTCACCATATTCAGATGCCTAGACATCAACAAAAAATTACAAGCCATACTAGGAAACAGGAAGAGATGGCCCAGACAAAGGTACAAACCAAATATCCTGATGAGATACAGAATTTAAGACAACTAGTCAATGATAATCACACAAATCTACTAAACCAATTCAAAGAACTGAAGGAAAAAATGACTAAAGAGATGAAGGATATTAAGAAGACACTGTATTGTATAACAGTTTGATTAAAAAAAAAATTTATATGTATCCAGTACATTTAATTGAGAAATGTATATATTTATTCATCTGTGTTTACTTTTTAGTTTTTAATTGTTTATATTTTCAAATATTAAATGTACAAAAAAAAAGACACTGAGCGTAAAGAACAATTTTTTTTTTTTTTTTTAAGATTTATTTATTTACTTGATCCATTCCAACCCCCCCCTTCCCCATTTGCTGTTTTTTTGTGTCCATTTGCTGGGCAATTCTCTGTGTCCGCCTCATCTCTTCTCATCCTCCTCCTCCAGTCTTTACCAGGATTCGATCCTGAAGACCTCCGATGTAGGAGAGAGGTATTCTAGGTATTCTAGCCATCTGCACCACCTCAGCTCCTGGTCTTCGGAGCTTTTGGAGCATCTCGTCTTGTCTCTCTCCTTCTATGTAATCATCTTGCTGCATGGCTCCCGGGGCCTGGCGGCTCACCGGCACACACAGCCTGGCAGCCCATGCACCCTCTCTCTATATATATTTTTTATTTTACCGGGAGGTCCCGGGGATCGAACCCAGGTCCCTCCATATGGCAGACAGACGCCCAACCATTTGAGCCACATCCGCCCCCAATAAAGAACAATTTAAAAGGCTGCAAAGAAAAGCAACATAGCTTATGTGAATGAAAGACATGATGAATGAGACTAAAAATACATTAGAGAATTGCAGTACACTGAGCTCCACAGAGACAGCGCCGGGGCAAGTGCGAGCCGAGCAGGCGCTGGGCAACTCTGAGCCTCGCGGACGAAAAATAAGTAGACATGGGCAAAGGAGACCCTAAGAAGCCGAGGAGCAAAATGTCATCATATGCATTCTTCGTTCAAACTTGCTGAGAGGAGCACAAAAAGAAGCACCTGGATGCTTCAGTCAACTTTTCAGAATTTTCCAAGAAGTGCTCAGAGCGGTGGAAGACCGTATCTGCTAAACAGAAAGGAAAATTTGAACACGTGGCCAAGTCAGACAAGGCCCATTATGAGAGAGAAATGAAAACCTATATCCCTCCTAAAGGGGAAATAAAAAAGTTGTTCAAGGATCCCAATGCACCCAAGAGGCCTCCTTCAGCCTTTTTCTTGTTTTGTTCTGAGTATCACCCAAAAATCAAAGGTGAGTATCCTGGCCTCTCCATTGGTGATGTTGCAAAGAAGGTGGGAGAGATGTGGAATAACACCACTGAAGATGACATGCAGCCTTATGAAAAGAAGGCTGCTAAGCTGAAGGAGAAATATGAAAAGGATATTGCAGCATACCGGGCTAAAGGAAAGCCTGATGCAGCAAAAAAGGGAGTTGTCAAGGCTGAAAAAGGCAAGAAAAAGAAGGAAGAGGAGGAAGATGAGGAGGAGGAAGAAGATGAAGAAGACGAAGATGATGATGAATAAGTCGGCTCTAGCAGTTTTTTTTTCTTGTCTATAAAGCATTTAACCCCCTTGTACACAACTCACTCCTTCTAAAGAAAAAACAATTGAAATGTAAGGCTGTGTAAGATTTGTTTTTACACTGTACACTGTCTTTTTTTGTATAGTTAACACACTACCGAATGTGTCTTTAGATAGCCCTGACCTAGTAGTCTTTTCAATAGCCACTAACATTGCCTGATACAGTCTGGGGGTTGTAAATTGGCATGGAAATTTAAAGCAGGTTCTTGTTGGTACACAGCACAAATTAGTTTTATATGGGGATGGTAGTTTTTCATCTTCAGTTGTCTCTGATGCAGCTTATCTGAAATACTTGTCGTTCTGTTAACTGAATACTACTCTAATTGCGGAAAAAAAAGTTGCAGCTGTTTTGTTGACATTCTCAATGCTTCTAAGTAAATACAATTTTTTTTATTACTAAAAAAAAAAAAAACAACATTAGATGTACATAATACCAGATTTCAACTGCTCAAAGACAGACTTAGTGATTTCAAGAACAGAACATCTGAACTGGAAAAGACAGGAGAATAGAAAGAGAAGAAAATGGAACAGGTCCCAGGGAATTGAATAGAAGACACGGCACAAGAAAAGGAATACATCAAAGTCCCAGAAGAGATGCAGAATTTGAGAGAACTAATCAGTGAAATGAGCACAAACTTCCAAAATCAAATTAATGAGTTGAAAGACAGTATAGTTAAAGAGATAAATGACATCAAGATGAAATTGAGCGAACTCAAAGAAGAATGTGAAATCCTGAACAGAGCTCATGGGAATGAAAGACAAATAGGTGAGGTGAAAAACACATTTGAGGCATACAACAGCAGACTCGAAATGATAGGAGAAAGAATAAGTGATACCGAAGACAGAGCAGCTAAAATTGAAGAGAGAAAAGAACAGAGAAAAGAATGGAAAAAAATTGAGCAGGGGCTAAGAGAGTTGAATGACAATACAAAACACAACAACATAGTTATGGGAGTTCCAGAAGGAGAAGAGCAGGGAAAGGGGGCAGAAAGAGTATTTGAGGTAATAATGGCTGAAAATTTCCCAACTCTCACAAAAGAAATGAACTTACATGTCCAAGGAGCACGCCGTACGCCAATCAGAATAAATCCAAATATACCTACGCCAAGACACATACTACTCAGAATGCCAAATGTCAAAGATAAAGAGAAAATTCTCGGAGCAGCAAGAGAGAAGCAAATGATCATGTACAAGGGACGTCCAATAAGACTTAGTGCAGATTCTCTTCAGAAACCATGGAGGTGAGAAGACAGTGGTATGATACAATTAGGAAACTGAAAGAGAAAAACTGCCAGCTGAGAATTCTTTATGCAACAAAACTGTTCTTCAAATATGAAGGTGAGTATAAAATATTCACAAACAAACAGTAACTAAGAGAGTTTGTAAAAAAAAGAATCCACCATTGCAGGAAATATTAAAGGAAGCCTTAAAACCTGAGAGAAAAAGACAGGAGAGAGAGGCTTGGAGGCTTAGAGGCTTGGAGGCTTGGAGGCATGGAGGAGAGTATAGAAGAAAGAATAGCAGAAAGGATAACCAAAAGAGTAAAAAGAGAGAAAAAAACAACATGACATATGAAAACCAAAGAATAAAACGGAGGAAGTAAATACTGCATTTACAGTAATATATCATTGAATGTGAATGGATTAAATCAAAAGATACAGGCTGACAGAATGCATAAAACAACATGAGCCATACATATGCTGCTTACAAGAAACTCACCTTAGACCCAGGGATACAAACCGACTGAAAGTGAAAGGTTGGAAAAAGATACTCCATGTGAATAGTAACCAGAAAAGAGCAGGGGTAGCTATACTAATTTCAGACAAAACAGAGTTTAAATGCAAAAAAGTGATAAGAGATACGGAAGGCCATTATATATTAATAAAAGGGACAATCCACTAGGAAGATATAACAGTCATAAATATCTACGCACCTAACCTGGGTGCCCCAAAATATGAGACAAACTCTGGCAAAACTGAAGGCAGAAATAGACATTTCTACAATAATTGTTGGAGACTTCAACACCCCACTCACATCATTAGATAGAACAACTAGACAGAAGATCAACAAGGAAACAGAGAACTTGAACAATATGATAAACAAGTTAGACCTAACAGACATATACAGAACACTGCATCCAAACTCAGCGGGTTATACATTCTTCTCAAGTGCCCATGGATCT
>JAQZBX010039111.1:0-23154 GCA_029593785.1 Cabassous unicinctus
ACCTAATTAAAAAAAAAAAAATGGAGTGGGGGAGGGGAGGAAAGAGGAAAGAAAAGTAAGAGACAACAAACAAACAAAGAAAAACCAAACAACCACACAAGCAAGCAGTTAAACAAAGCTGAGGAAGAACAGTGTTCTTTCTTGGGCCCTTGTGGAACCTCTCAGCCTGCTTGTGTTCATCAATCAATTACCCTGCAGGGTTCTATCTTCAGGTTTTGAGGCAGATTTTAGCGATTAAACTAAGTTAAACAATTTTTTTTTTAAATTTTTTAAAGTGACCCTCTTTTTTTTAATGGAGAAATAAGGAACCCAAAAGAAGGCCTCTTCTAGACCACCCCCTCTGCCAAGGGGACCCTAAACAGGCTCATGCAAACTTATCAAGCACGTCTCACTTCCTGGCTTCCCCAGGAGAGCTGAAGTTCCGATGCTTGTCAGCACAGAATGATAAAATTGGCTGACTCCACCCCCTCCCAAGCCAAGCCTCAGTATCACAGGGCTCTTAGGTAAATCAGGCTTCCTCAGCAGATTCACCTCTCCCCTCAGCCTGGTGCCTCTTCAAGCTGGCTGATTTGCTCCCCAAAGCTGTGAGGGGGTCCAGGCAACTAAACCCACAGAAAGGAAACCCCTTTCCAAACTTCTGTCAGAACCCTCCAACTCTCAGAGAATGCTCCCTCTCACCGGGTTGTTGGCAGGAGTTGGGGCATATCCCTGGGCAGCTAGGTAAATCAGACTTCCTCAGCAGATTTGCCTCTCCCCTCAGCCTGGTGCTGCTTCAAGCCAGCTATTTTGCTCCCCAAAGCTGCAAGGGGGTCCAGGCAGCCAAACCTATAGAAAGGAAACCCGTCTCAACCCTCCGCCAGAACCCTCTTACTCTCAGAGTATGCTCCATCTCACCGGGTTGCTGGGGGCAGTCAGGGCTTGTCCCAGCCTTTTTCCCTAAGGGTGGGGCTCAGCCGTCCATGTTCACTACCATAGCTGGGGAAAAACTCACAATTCTTTCCTGAGCAATACACCTCACTGTCCAGCTCCCTCCAAATCAAGGTCCACAAGGTTCTCACTCAGTGGGTCCCCAGAACAGACCACTCAGGCACGATCCTGTCCGCAATCAGCTGTCCTCCGAGAGTGAGATGGTGAGTGCCCACCTAAACTGATACTATCTTGCTGTGTCTCCCCTCATACTTTTTATTTAATTGCAATTATTTGAGAATAATAGCAAATATTGGTCAAAACTTAAAGATTGAAAGCTGGACTTAAGTATACAATTATAATACTTAAATAAATATACATAAAAAGCTCATTAAAATGGTATTTTGACATATGACATTGTAAGGATTGTGATACAATAAATATCCCACAGATAACATGGTAGGTACCAAAACTTCAAATATTCAGGATAAAAATAAAAATTATTTTAATGCATGAAGGATATAAAAGAAAGATAAATGCTCAGAGACCAACCATTTTAAGAAACAGTGATAAATAAAAAGAACAAAACTAAAAAGGCCAAAAAAAGAAACAATGATTTCAAAATTTTTGAAAGATTGCTTTAAACCAGGAAGATGCCTCCAGTGCTATTTCAGTAATTGATTAACAAGTTTTCATTTTTAAGTGGACATAAATGTGAATCAACATTAATAAAGAAACTGCAGAAGCAGAAAACAAGATAATTTAATTGTTGGAATTATCAGATATGCACTATAGGAAGTCCATGTGAGTTTTAAAAGAAATGTAAGAGGCTATGACAAGTATTTTTAAGTATAAAGAGACTAATAAATCTGATGTGTACTTTTGAACATGAAAAAATATGACACTTCAAAAAATTTCTAATTACATAATTGAAGTTGTAAATTAAATGGATTGATTAAATGTTTGATCAGAAATAGCAGAAAAAGAATTAGAAAGCTAGCAAAGAGATCTAAAAAAGTTCTCCAAATATACCTGTAAAATATTGAGAGAAAATTGCTTTCAATCTTAAATTGTCCACCAACAAAATCATCTTTTAAGAAACTGGAACAAATAAAAATATATTCAGATAAAAAAAGAAAAGCAGTAATAAATGAGTCTACCTCTCACTGATCTTCATTAAGGAACTTCTAAATGATGTACTTCAAAAAGAATGAAAATAACATAAGTAGAAAATTCTTAGTTAGATGAAAAAATAGTCACTGGGGGAACATGCAAAACAAATTGTTACTGTACATAAAAGAACAGATCTTACAGTAATGAAAGAAACATTGAAAAAAATTTGTTTTGTACTTTTTAAACTTTATTTTTTGTTCTTATTTTTATGATTGTATTTTATTAATTATTATTATCTTATTTTCTTATTATTGTTATTTTTTATTTTTTTAGCTTTTTTTTGGGGGGGTGAGGATTTTAGATCACAGAAGTGTCACAACCGTGGTGGAGAGGATCACTGGTGCAGGGTGTTGGTGATCGGCAGATGGGTGGGGAGGCGTGCACCTGCGGCATGGCTCTATGGCATATGAATATGTTCAAGTGGTAATGGGGTGCTGTCTTGGTAGGTGAAGATCCACACAATAACCAAAGAATAATGAATTTTCTTTCTGGAAAGTCTTGCTACATTCTCTAATAAAGCAGTAAGAATCCTTAGAGTACATGGGCAGTGTCTAGTGAAGGAGGACAGACCATTACACTAGGCCCTTGATATTGATGGTTGTACTTATGAACCTTTTTTCGAAAAATTGAAAATTGTCCTAGTATTATATATAGCCTAAGAGTTACCTCTTGAAAGCTTCCTTTTTGCTCAAATGAGGCCTTTATCGAAGCCAAACTCAGCATATAAAGGCATTACCTTCTCCCTGGTGTTTGGGACATGACTCCCAGGGATGAGCCTCCCTGGCACCAAGGCATTATTAACAAGCACCAACTAGCAATGCATTTGGAAAAATACCTTGACCAAAATGGGGAAATACTAAATACAAATGAGTTTATGGCTAAGAGATTTCAAACTGAGTCGGGAGGTCATTCCAGAGGTTACACTTATGCACGTCTCAGCAGGATCTCTGACTGCCACAGTAAACAGTGCCTCAAACTGCAGGGATCCTGAGGACTCCAGCGATATCTAGACACCATAGACTGGGCAGACAATCTCAGAAATTTGGCACCCTGTCAGTGGGACTTACCTTGGAATGTATGCTCCACAATGCAACAAAGTTAGACTCATTTATAATTTCTCTACATATGACTCTTCTGCTCCTTTTATTTGAACCTATAATTAGCACTATACTCATTAAATATATATTCCAAAGTAAATCTTCAATCTATTCATATGCTGGCTGAGCTCTGAATCTCAGCAGAGTTGCAACACCTACTCTCCAGTTCATTGGACTCACTCAGGACAACTAACAAAAAGTTGATGATGGACAACACCCATCCCATTAAACATAGAGTATCTACAACTACAAGCAAGACAGTTCCATCCATTTGCCTCATAGGATCCAAGCCCTGTCTCAATCAGAAACAGAGTGACCATCACCATCCCAAAATCCTCAAGATTGAGGAATGGACAAACATAAAATAGAATGCAACTATGGACTTTAAGTAGACTTATAATTATTCTAGCAATGGAAGAACTTATATCATTGATATAAAGGCAGTGACCTCCAGAGGTTCTGAGGGGAGGGAGAGGGAAGAATAGGTATAACATGGGGTATTTGGGGGCTGTTGGAATTATCTTTCAAGACATTGCAATGATGGATACAAGCCATTATACATTTTGTCAAAACCTGTAAAATTTTGCAGTGCAAAGTGTAAACAATAATGCAAACTATAGTCCACGGTTAGTAGCAATGCTTTAATATGTGTTCATCAATTGTAAAAATGTACCACACTAATGAAAGATGTTGTTAATATGAGAAGTGTGGGAAGGGAAGGAGGTAGGGTATAGGGGAATTCCCTATAGTTTTGATGTAACATTAATGCAAGCTAAATCTTCTTTTAAAAAAAACAAAAAATTAACTCAAAAACGAATAAAGGTACATTGAAAAAATAATGTTAAAACAGTAAAAGAGAATAAAGCTAAAAAATAATCAAAGAAAAGGAAAATCATGAAAGTAAATCAAAATAAATATAAAATGCATAGTCATAACAATAAGAAATATTTGACAAAATCTCATATTAATTGGGAAAAAAATCAAAGTAAGGTAAGATAAGATGATACTTAACTGTTGAGAAGGGAGGTTGGAGAAACTGAACTGCAGAGAAAGGAGGCTGGAGTTTTTTTGAGGAGCCTGGGAAAGTAAAGACATGGAGAAGGAGGACACAAGATAGTTTTGAGCTGGAGCCTCAGGAAGTAAACACACAGGGGAAAAACACAGAGGAATAGAGATGGCTCTGTAGACACAGCAGAGGCCCTGGGAAGAAAGATGATCCTAACAGCCTATAGCTGCAGCTGAGCTAGGTGCAGGGAAAAAAACCTGGGAGAGAGATGAGACTTATCTCAGCCTACAGCTAATATTAGAAGAAGCTGGGACCACAGAGCCTTAAGAGAAAGAGGAAGCTTGAACCCTGGCAGATGTTAGCAGCCATCTTGCTCCAACACATGGCAAAAGACTTTGATGAGAGAGGTTACTTATGCTTTATGGCCTGGTAACTGTAAGCTGCTACCCCAAATAAGTACCCTTTATAAAAACCAACCAATTTCTGATATTTTGCATCAGCACCCCTTTGGCTGATTATTACACTTGCCCATTTTAATTGAATTGTCTTCTTCTATTCTTATTGATATGTAGAAACTTTTTATATATTTTGGAGAATAAAATCATTTTATTCAAAGAATTTTTTTTTAAGGTACCGGAGATTGAACGTCAACCTCATACATGTGAAGCAGGCACTCAACCACTGAGCTGCACCTGCTCCCTAGTGTTGAAAATTTTAATTCTGCAGATACAGGTATCTTATGAGATATAAAACTTTAATGATTTTATTTCTTCTTTGGTAAGTGTTGATAATCTCTTTTACTTCCAGGTATTTCCAGATAGTCAGGAAAAAGGGTGAGTATATTGTGGAATATTTATACAATGTAATACTACAATAAAAAATCATGCATTGAGCTAAGAAGCACTCTTTATCAAAGAGTCCATACTGAATGCTTCTATTGATGTGAAGTACAAGACCAGGCAAAATTGACAGATGGAGGTAAAAATAAGAATATACATTTGTTTACCCATTCCTTTGTTGCTGGACACTGGAGTTGCTTCCATCTTTTTGCTATTGTGAATAATGCTGCTATGAACATTGGTGTACAAATAACTGTTTGAGTCCCTGCCTTCAATTCTTTTGGAAAAATACCTAGAAGTGAGATTGCAAGGTCAAATGATAAGTCTATGTCCAACTTTCTGAGGATCGGCAAAACTGTTTTCCACAGTGATAGTGCCACTTTACAATTAGACCTAAATTGTGCAAGATTTCAGATTTTTCCATATTCTGGCCTACACTTGTAATTTTTCTTCTGCTTAACAAAAGTCCTCTTAGTGGGTGAGAAGTGGTGTCTCGTTGTGGTTTTGATTTGTGTTTCTCTGATGACTAATGGTGTTCAGCATCTTTTCATTTGCTTATTGCCTATTTGTAGAGATGCTTTGGAGAAACTATCTTCAAGTACCTCGTCCATTTTTAACTGGTTTGTTTTTTTTGTTGTTGTTGTTGTTGAGTTGTAGGAGTTCTTCATATATTGTGGAAATAAATACAATGGAACATTGTTCAGTCATAGAAAGGAATTAAATTCTGGTACGTGCTACAACATGGAAGAACCTTGAAGACATCATACTCAGTGAAATAGCTATACACAAAAGAACAGCTATTGTATGACTGCACTTACATAAAATACCTAGTGTAAGCAAATTCAGAGAGGTGTAGAGTGGATTACACGTTACAAAGAGCCCAGGGCATGGACGATGAGGGTGGGAATGGGGAGTTACTGCTTAATGGCACAGAGCTTCTGTTCAGGGTGATGAAAAAGTTTCAGTAATGGATGGTGGTGTAGTAGATCAACTTTGTGACTGTAATTAATACCACTGAATTATACACTTGTGAAAGTGGTTAAAAGGCAAAATATTGAGTTGTGCATATGTCACCACATACTGTTTTCTTTTTTTTTTTTTTTTTTTAATAATAACAGTTCCTATCTATGGAGAAGGGACTTGACTGAGAAAGGGAATATGATACCTTTTTGTGGTGATGGAAATTTTTATATTTTGATACTGAGTTTGGTTATATCATGAATATATATGTAACATTTTATTGAGATGTACACATGGTTTGTGAACTTTACATAAGCTATGCCTTAGTGAAAACGTGGGTCAAAATACATGAACATGCATTTAATATAAGAGGGCAAGATAGAGTAATTAATAAAAGGAGGAATTGACACTCAGCCACAGCAATGGCCTGGAAAATGAAAATTAAGCCATCATGAAATTCAGGTTCAAAGCCACCAGATGGACACAATTGAAAACAGTGAAAAATGATGATGAGGATGTGAAGTAACTGGAGAAATCAATCTTCACAGATCCTCTTCTCCTCGACAACTGTTTAGAGGTTGACACTGCATAAAGTGTGTGAGAATTAGCACAACTACATTAGACAATATTATGAAAATAACCCACCACACTACACATTTTCAGGTGTAAACTCTAGAGAAATTGTTGCATCTGTGCACCAAGATGCAAGGACGAATTCCAGAGTCCCATTGACGGTAGTAGCGAGGCTGAAAACAATTATATGATGATAGAGAATCGATTTTGACAAAGTAAAGTAAATATATAATATAATATTACATAATTATATGTTTGTTTATACATGTATATGCTACATATATCATGGGATGGATTATATGTGTTGATAAGTATATTCTGATATAGTCCTAAGTGTAATATGCTGTAGAGATGAAAATAAATGTATGCAAATACATTTATTGAGATAATATAAAATAAAAACAGTAAGGTAGGAACCATTGCAGAATATAATTCGCCTATATGAAGAACAAACCTTGCAAAACTAGAAAATATTTTATCGAGGAATGCAATAAGTGTCCTCTCAAACTGTAAGAAAAACAAGGGCCTGACATACACAGAATTTAAGAAAGCAGACAAGATGAAATTGACAAATGAACAGTTTAAAATGCAATAATGAGAAGCTGAAATAATGAGTCTTCTTTTGTAAGAAAGCAGATAATCCAAGGAGATTAATCTCCAAAAATAGGAGGAAAGGAGAGTCTAACGACATGGAATGCACAGGTGTTTTCACCTGGTGCTTGTAAGATGTTAAGTTATTCTGTTGCCCAGGAGAAGGTTATTGTTTTTTGTTGTAGATGTTCACAGTTATTGTTTAGTTACTTTGGTGTGCTGTGTACATCACAGAGAGATATTTCAGAAACCGATAGAAATGGGAATACTGGGAAAGAAGATTTCTGCAGGTTGACATGTGAATATGAGCGTAAAAATAGGGTCATGGGCAATACTGGTGGGATGGGACAGTAGGAGCTCTTAAGAAGGGGACACTTCATTTCCTGTTTTGATGAGGGAGGGGTGGGTGGGTAGGCTTTGTGAGAAAGACTGATTAAATCAGCATTTTAGCTGCATTCATTTTGCCTTAATTATCAGTCAGTTATCTGGACAAATTACACAATTTTACACTTTATATTCTTTAAAGATTAATGGTGATTGAATAACTGGTCAAAGAGTCAATGATCACAGGTCATATGTGGAAAGAATGAATAAAAGTTAGTGAATGTCACAGTGTCTTTAATAATATCTTAAAATAATTATCAATAGCTTTCCCATTTCTGGTATGTTCATTTGAAGCAGATTGTTTTTTCTCAAATTAGAAATGACTTTATTATTTTGATATAGCACTTCAGCATGATATAACTATAGTTTCACTGTACAGTTACATCACTGTAACTGTAAATATTGCTCATAAAATTCTTCCAGGAGTCAGGGTTGCTATATTTATTGGCATTAAAACCGATATTTGTGATGGCTCTAGAGATTCTGTCTAATTAGGTCTTTGGAGAAGCCAGCAGGATAGGGAGCTGTGGATTTGCCTCATTTCTCTATTCGTCAAGCCCGCATATGTGTTTGGCTTTGATTGTGTGTGTATTTTCACTGACTGGGGAGGAAACTGATGGAAATCATGGGTGTACACGGAAATAGTAGGAAGCCCTCAGAGAACTCTCTGGAATCAATGCAAATGAGTGTGCTTTCAGTCAGTCATGTCTTTAGCTTCATGCTCAAGAAGACAATCTTAGGATGGAGGGACAATAAATAAGGGAAGTGTTGCCCTCCTATCACTTCTTGGAAGCCTGATGTCATATTTTACTGTAATTATATCAGATATGTTTGTTAACAAAGCATCATATCATATATTGGAATTATGGGTAAACTATGCTTGAGCCCCACTCTCAAGGAGATAATGATAACTAAAATTTCCAGACTGAGACAACTTTTTGCGTGTTTACTATGTGTCAAACCTTTCTGTAGTTTATCTATGACCTTCCAGAAAATCTATTATCCACATTTTTCAGGTTAGGAAATAGAATTCCAAATATGTGAGTGAATTACACTAAGCCATGTAGATAGCACAACAGTAAAATTGATATTAATCATCTTTCTAGGTTTTTCCAAATTTTTTATATATATATATTTTTTACTCTTTAAAAATTTGGGTACAGGGATTCACTTGACACAAAGTCAAAATCTGGGTCGCCCATATAAATTTTAGCAAGCAGATTTTTTAGCCATTTTCCTCCATCTATTAAAATAAAACAAAACAAAACAACATAACTGCACTACCTATATCACTGAAATACCATGTGTTATGTGACATAAAATATTTAGTATAATCAGTGTGACATTGTGTAGGTATTAATTTGTTTAACTCTAGGATTAGTCAACTAAGACACTCTAGAGATTATTTGTAGATCAGAAGGGATCTGCTAGGATCATATCAAAAAAAGAAAAAAGAGAAACTCACTAGTAGGGGCTCCAACAAGAATTTCAGCTTTCAGTATCTTGATCAAGGAAAAGCTTTGTTAATTTGCATAATGACTGGATTTTCATGAGGAGGGTCTGGTGGTGGAAGTGACAAAAGCTAGAAATGGATTCTCATTGGTGAAATGAAGGGTATTCAAGACATACAGATTGCTTAAAATAGTTCAGGAGCACTCCCCACTCTTGCTTGAGCAGGATGGAATAGTCCAGCAAAGTATATCCCATTCACGTCTAAGGTGTGGTATCCAAAGCTTGATCCTTACTCAGGGATGTGTCAAGACACAGTTTTAGAATTGATTTCTGATTGCACGATGCCTCAAGAATGTCACTGTGTCATCACTGCAGGAACATTTCACATAAGGAATGATTAAAATACCTAAAAGGACAAAAGGCTGGGAATCCACTGAGCTATGGTACAGGTGGCATACTTACTATCTGGTCATGAATGCTTGCTTAATACATAGGTGTTACTGCAGCAGAGTTTAATCTGAGGCTGACATTAAAATTCTTACACCTCAAGCAACTACCATGAATGATAAAGGAAAATAAACAAACTTTGTGATTTGAATGTACTAATTGGCTACAGCAGTTAAAATAATTTGCAAACATGAAAGTACTGTGAATCTGTGATATAATGAATCTTGGCGTTTCCACCTCACTATTCCTAGTTTTGACCACTTTGAAGTAACCCCCCAAAACTCTATTTAGAGTAAATTGCAGTGCAACAAAAATAACTCTCCAAGAAGTTATGAGGATGAAATGTACCCTGGGTAGATTCATTGCTGCATATTTGGTTTCTCTCAGTGATTTTAGAGAATTTGAGGATATTACTATTTGTAGCGGCAAAGACCTACAGATATTAGCATTGTCACAGATGCAGTAACCATGGATGCCCCCAAGTCCTGTGTGATGGCATATTCTTCATGAAAGGAGACGGAGGAAAACAAAACAGGAACTTGCCTTTCTTAGGCACTCAGCAGGTACCAAGCGCCAGTCCAGGCGATGCATGTAACCATGCAGAGCAACTTCATGGAAGAGCTATCTTATTATTTTCCTTATTTTACAGATGAGGGCATTGAGATAGATGGAGGTTAAAAAACGTGTCTGTATTTGCCTTATTAGCAGTGGCAGAAACAGGATTCAAATACAGAAGAGTCTGTCTTCAGTGACCATACTTCCCTATTTACTCTCACTCAGATAAAGTTCTTCAGAAGTGGTGAGCTAACACTTCTCCTAAACCCAACGAGAAGCACCTTAAAACTTAAAACTAGCCATCACTCGTGGTGATTGCAGATTTGAAGAATAACCTGTCTAGTTAGAAAGCACTCTGAGGTCATTTGACATTTTGAATTTGCAGTTTCTGAGAAACACCTTAAAGTAAAGAAAGAAGCTCAAAATGATAACAAAAATTGTTCTCAACATCTCACAAGTAGCCAACAGTGATCAAATTCAAAAAAAGAGGAAAATGCACAGAATCATTAAGAGATTAGGACAGTTAGCAGATGGAAATCCATCAGGCCCAGCCTGTTGTTTGGAGGAAGAGAAATGGAAAACCATTTTCAGAGTGGGGCTAGGAAGAGGATCCGACTGTTGGATTGTTGTGAGGATTAAATGAGATGACGATGCATGTGAGCTGCCCAATAAGCATTAGAAGTGATGATGATAAGATGGTGATGATGAGGTTTGACATCTTTCCAAGCTGTGAGGTTTGAGGAATGGGGTTCTTCATGATTAAAGAATGCTTAGTATATGCCACATTCTGCCCAGAATTGTGAAAAAAGCATGTGGTTATCTACGAAGCGGTTTTGGAGAAGATCAGTGGCTCTTGGGGAGGGAGTGGTTTAGACATGATTTTCTCATAATCCCTTCTTCCTATTCTGAACAAATTTTTCAGCTGAAACAGAAAATGTTCTCCCTCTGCATTTGAATCACTCCCAGGATTAATGAGCCTCTCCTAGGGAGTCAAATGTCCTCCGTTCAATTACCTCCTTCAAGGACATATAGGTCAATTGCTTCTCTTTCTCCATAAATATCTAAGGCAAACAAAGACCGTTTCTTGGAATCTAACACAAAATATCTTCAGCAAGATTAAGAGTTTCATGCAGAGCCTATGACTAATGACAACAATCCATTCTGAGCTCATTACACAAACCCGCATACAGAAAATTTATCCTTTCGGAAAAGAACATTGAAGTGCCTTAGGAGAGAGGTCCCTCAGGAGCTGTGCATAAACATGAGGGGATTTATGGAGAAGTCAAGGAAGAAATGGAAAAGGCTCGTGCCCTTTTGCTGTATTTGTTGATGGTTTCTCATAATATAAACTACTCTGTTAGCAAAGGCTAATTGCAAGTCTTAGTCTAGAGCCACTCAGTGATTGATTGATTTGGATTGTTATTGGAAACAATGATACAGGCAGAGCTGGACTGCTTCTTTGTTCTCTAATGGATTTCTCATCGAAATGCATGTCAAGACTAGAACTGCAGGCATGATGTGCAGCTTGCTCAACTGTAATTGTGATAATTGGGAACACAGTGGAAACTTGCTTCATCAACAGTTTTCTTTCTTTCCTTACAGACAGCATAAAGCATTCTTGGTTTGGGATTTTGGAAAACAGTGCCAGGAGTTACTCAAATGTGTTTACAGCAATAAGGAAGAGACCACCTGTGCTTTACCGTAATCACCCGGAGCTTCGCTCTTGAGATGGTTACAGCCTAATAATGGAACCCATTAAAGCAAGGAGGCAAAATTATTCAAAAAGATGAACGATAAACATTTTCTCCTTTAATTTTTTTATTAGAGAAGTTGTGGGTTTACAAACAAACCATGTGTAAAATACAGGATTCCCATATACTACTCCACAACCACCATCTTGCATTTGTGTGGAACATTTGTTACAGTTGATAACACTTTTTTTTTGTAATTGTATTAATTTTTTATAAGAGTTGTTACCTTTGTTACAACTGATGAAAAATTATTAAAGTATTATTACTAACTATCATCTACATTCATTTTGTTCTTCTATCATTGGGATTTATTGTTTTTTGTTATGTATATATCCTTCTTCTCTATATTATCCTTGGAGAACTTTCTGTTTTCTTTTTTAATTTTTCCTTTTCTATCATCCAGCATATTTCTACTGCTGACTTCAGTTTGGATTTATGCTTATAAATTGTTACCAAAAAAAGAAATTGTGCTTTATTCATTGCTTCACTGTGCTTATCATTTTGTTCAGTGCTTTCCCCCATATCATAACCTTCTATATAAATCCACAAAGCAAATGGCATTAGCTCATATTTGAAATATAGATGTCCCTGGATGAAATTTGCAACCAGCAAAGCACTCCACAAATGTTATTTTGATATGTTAATTTTCTTAGGAAAAGAAACAACAAAAAAAATCTTTGCTATTTTCTCATTTACCATTGGTGGTCTCACCTATTTGCCAATGACACTGAAGGACCAGGGAGCCTGACCAGTGTAGAGGCCACTGGTCCTCTGGGCCATGTGTGGAAACCTGCCCAGCACCTGCATAACAGCCCACCTTTCTTATATCTATACCTCATTAAAATATCTATTTTATTATGATCTAACTATATCCTAATCCTTATAAACTGCCCTATATTGATCTATTAAACTCAGCTTCTTTACTCTTTTACTTTTCATTTTCCTCTGTCATGGTCTTTTAAAATTTTCTGTAAAAATTCTAAAAAGGGTTTGTTGTCCACTGGATTATGATTAAATATTAAGGATCCCTTATGGAAACAATGTCAAGAAGAGGCAGAGTTAATTTCCTGGGAGATGAAATCACTGTGCCCATTCAAAAACCTAGGGCATATCAATGACCTTCGTTACCTTCCTTATACATTATAAGACACATAAGACCGAGCAGGACTCCTCCTTCCTAGGCTCCTGCTCCTTTGCATTCTTCCTTGGCTCAAAGCAGGCCACGGGAAATGGGCCTGGAGTCTACTTCATGAGCTGCTCACGAACCTCCAGGGCTGTCTCAAGTCACCAGCAGTTGCAGTCCAGAAAAAACAGTAAATGCCCCCAGTATGCATCACCTGCCTGCTCAGCGCCCCCAGGAGGATGTGGTGGAATGGGGTTAGAGGCAGGTACCCATTTTACAGGAATGAAGACTCTGGCCACGACCACTTCCCCTGCCATGGAGAGGAGGGTATAAGGGATGGCATTAAGGCAAGAGTTTCCCTCTAGCATTTCCCAAAGAAGGCAGAAAACTCTATGGGCCATGACAGGAATTTTCATCCTTTCTCCTTTAGAGCTAATGCTCTGGTGAGCTAAGACATGGCTGCCTCCCTTAGAAATGAGTCTGGCAACATTCCTTGCTGAGCCTGTATCACATGTACGAGGCCTTTCCTAGGTACCCGAAGTTCTCCAGAACATAGTGTCTGGGAACTAGATTTAGTTCCAAGAACATGAGGCCAAAACTTAAATTCTCAACATCATAAAAAGAACCTCAGATGTGATTACTATGCACTAGCTTCCACTTTTCAAGAGTCCAAACATAAGTCCCTGCTTTCTTGTGAATTAAAAGACAGAATTAGCTCTTAGCATTTTCTTATTCTGAAGCTGAAGGATCTCACTGTTGACTGGGCAGCTGCTTTCAGCAACGGCTGCATGCAGGCATGTTTCTTTCATGTGATGGGGGAAGGAGAGGCGGCCCTGGCAACTTCAAGGTCATACAGCATCGTCTCAGAACCACAATGCTTGGAATCTGCAAGCACACCATGGTTCTTTAGCAAAGCTGTCACCATTTTCAATCAGGAGCTATGTTTCTACTGCCAGTTGTGGACCAGAGCAGAAACTTAGAGTGATTTGTGGGGGGAAAAAGCTTGATAGACAGCATCTATTTTATCATAATTCTATCTATAGGAGATATTGGCCTACTGTGCATTAAACTAAACTCAATTGTGAAGAAAACCTTAATCAAAGGGTTTTCTGCTTCCTCACTTAATATGACTTGTCACTGAAGAGTGACAATAAGACTGACTCTCAGAGAGGATGATAGCTGTATGAAAAATTTCAAAACATGCAACCACTGTAAGATCAGTCCCTGAGATTTACCCACTCCTTTGAGTGGGTACATTTTACCCAATGTTGAATTTACTGTTGGATCCACCATGACATGCTCTTCATCTTCTCTTGAGTGGGACATTTGAATTGTCATGTGAAACTAGTCAGGCTCTATATGATAACAAGGAAGCCATAAATCTCAGGGGATTAACCCAAAAAACAATATTGTCCCTCACTGGTGTCCAAGGCAGGTCCAGCAGCTCCCTCAAGCAATTCTGCATCCATATCAATATCTAACCTCTAAGATTACCTCAGTAAGGGGCAAATCTAGATGCATTATTCATATCTGTTTGGCTATGCCTCCATTTGGAAGTAACATATGGAATTTTTGCTAAAAACCTCTTGGTCAGAACTAGCTTTCCTCCTGCCTAACTGCAAAGGGTTTGGGAAAGGAGGGAGAGGAAATGGATATTCAATGTCTCTACCATTGCAATAATCCCTTTCTGCGTTCTCCCTCTCCAAAACAGCACACACCTCCTGTATTAGTTTTCTATTGCTGTGAAACAAATTATCCCCAAAACTAGCAGTTTAAAGCAGCAAACGTGTTACCTCATGTAGTTTCTGACAGTCTGGAATCTGGCAGCTATTTTGCTCATGATTCTGGTTAGTGTCTCTGACGGGAATGTGTCAAGTTAGGGCGACAGTCATCTGAATGCTTCCAAGATGGCGCACACTTGTGGCTATTGGCAAGAGACCTCAGTTCCTTTCTGACTATAGCAGGAGGCTTTAGTTTCACACTAACAAAGACCTCTCCATTGGACTGCATGAGTTTCCTCAGGACATAGAATCCCACAGGAAGTGGTCTAAGGGAGAGCAAGGAAAAAGGCACATTACCGTGTATGACCTCATCTTGGAAGTGACACAGCATCACTTCGGCCACATTCTGTTCTGGAGAGTCAAGTCAATATATCTCACCGTCTCTCAGGGGGAAATAAATTAAGCTGCATCTCTTATAGAGAGGAGTGTCAAATAATCTGTGAATACTTTCATAATTATTGAACATAGTGGAAAGTTGAATCCAATCTCTGTGTCCAGAAGTTCAGGAACTTGTGATGATATGAAGTCAACAGCATCAGATCAAAGACAACTGCTCTTGGTCCAGAAAAGTAATAAAAAGACAAGCTTTCTGAAAACTCTTAGCCCACTCCCCAACATACAATATACCACAGAGGAAAATGGGGGACCATAAAAATTCTGAAAAAAATAGAAAAAAAAGCATTCTATCTTGCTGGTGGGATGCTCACTGATTATGCCGTGTTTCTCTCCTTTTGGAGAGTTCCCTTATCTTTCCACTGTAGTGTCCTCTTTCACCTTTTTGTTGGGCCTTCTTTTTACATTATCCTCTTTCTCCATATCAGCAAGGGCAGAAATGTATGTACCCTCTTTTAGAGCTTCAAAACTTTCTCAACTCATCTTCTGCTCATAAATTGTGGACCCCAGGGTGACTGGTGGGCTCAAAAAAGTCCCTGGATTTTTTTATGCAAGGCTTTTGTTTACCTTCTTTGGAAATTCAGTTTTCTAAAAAACTCCATGGGCTTTTCAACTCTGCCTCTGGTCAATTTCATGTGCTCCTTACCATTGCCACAGTTTCTTTTAATTCATGGTTTCAAAGCCACTTTATTTATTTGCTTTCATCCTACACACAGCGCCTCTTTCTTAACTTAAATGGTGCAAACCTGAAGTTCATACTGTCAGGAATAAAAAGTAGAATGATAATGCCCAAATCTTCACTGGAAGTTATTACACAGTCACATACTCTTAATTTTGCTTACAAGTTTAATTTTGCTTACAAGTTGACCAGTTCTCTTCAGTACTCATTTTTTTGTACTTTGCAAAAAGTTTGCCCAAACAAACCAACATATACAATGGTGGGACTATTTCTTTGCCTCTTCCCACAAGCAGCCTGCTTAGTGTTTACATGATTCATGTCCCAAGTTATTGCAGGTAGCTGTTTTAACAAATTAAAATACTTTGGTGTTAAGGCATAAACATTTAAAGTATATTTTTTATCACAACATAACCTAGTTGGGAATAATACAGAATTGGTACAAGGAGTCTCATGCTTCTTTTAAACATCCCCAAATATTTCTCTAAAAACATAGAAAAATGGCCAAAAAGCATATGAAAAATACTTACTATCATTAGCCATTGGAAAAACTCCATACAAATTCACAATCTATTACCATTGTCCCTCCACTAAGGTGGCTTTAACCAAAAAAAAAAAAAAAAGTAAAATTTCAAGTATTGGCAAGGGAATAGAGAATTAGAACCCTTGTAAATTGCTGGTTGGAATGTAAAATAGTTCAGCCCTCAAGCAGCACAGTTTGGCAGTTCCTCGAAGAGAATTGTCATGTGACCCAGCCCTTCCACTTCTAGGTAAACATCCAAAAGAATTGAATACAGGTATTCAAATTAGCACAAGCACACAAACGCTCATAGCAACTTTATTCACTATAACCAAAAGATAGAATCAACCCAAATGCCCATCAACAGATTGATAAAAAAAATATCATATATACTTCAATAGAATATTATTCATCCATTAAAAAGAATGAAATATTAATACATGCTACAATCTGGATAACACAGAAAAATTATTCTAGGTGAAAAAAAGAAAACAGACACTAAATTAACATATTGTATAATTCCATATATATGAAATATAGCAAAATATGTAATATCATAGAGACAGAAAGCAGAGTAGTGGTTTCCGGGGGCTGGGAAGAGGATGGAATGGGTACGGGATTTCATTTTAGGATGTTGAATATAATTTGGAAACTGACAGATATGGTATTTATCTCAAATTGTGAATGTATTAAATACCACTGAACTTTTCATTTTAATGGCTAATTTTATGTTACATGAATTTTAGCCCATCCAAAAATAAGTTCGATTCCTAAAAAACATGGCACTAGCTTAGTAGCCATGTTAGTGACAACAAGATAACTAAAGTTACAATTGGAGAGAGAGAAGATGGTGTCACATGTTCTATCTGAAAAGACAGCCCAGCTACACTAAAATTTTATATGAGGAATTTTTAGTTTGATATTCCAAATTAACATGATGAAACTGATTTACTGATCTTGGGTCAGATGCCCACGTTAGATCAATCATTCCCTGGGCAGTTATGAGGGAGTACAGGAAATGTATCAGAGCTGGATCACCAGGGATCAGAGATTCCCGCAATGGACAATGGACTGTCCAAGTGGCAGGGACAGCAAGGCCACTGTACCAGAGGCTCCTTTGTGATTCTTACATGGATGGGGAGTGAGTAGCACTTAATAGAAGTAGGAGAGAAGGGAAAAACTGCCCAGAAATATCGTGTGGAGCTGTGGTAGACAAATAGTATATGATTACTCAACATGTGCTTACAATTTTTCCATGATAAAATTTCAAAAGCATTTTGGTATTAGAAAAAACAGTAAAGTTTAAACATTAGAGAAGATGCTAATATAAATATATTAGTATTAATATTGCAGTGATTACTGTAACATGGCAGAAACCTCTCTCTTAAAAATTAACCTAGAAAATACTTTGAGCACTCTTGCAAGTTCTACTACTTCAACAATTTACAATATTAAACAAAATTTAAAATGTAATAATAAACATTGCTAAACCAGAAATAATTTTGTAGAATATTTGATGACAAGCATAAATGCTCCTTTTTAAATTTTTTTAAAATTTTTTATTTTTTAAAAGATACTTAGATTATACAAATGTCACATGAAGAATATAGGATATTCCCTTATGTCCCTCTTCCCACAATTCCCACACTTTCCCACATTAACAACCTCCTTCATTAGTGAGGTACATTCATTACAATTGATGAACACATTTTGGAGCATTGCCATTAAGCATGGATTAAAGTTTACATTGTAGTTTGCACTCTCTCCCACACAATTCTCTAGGTTATGGCAAGACTTATAGTGGCCTGTATCTGGCATTGCAATGTCATTCGGGTCAATTTCAAGTCCCAAAAATGCCCCAGTATTATACCTGTTTTTCCCTCTCCCTGCCCTCAGAACCTCCAGTGACCATTGCCTCCACATCAATGATACAATTTCTTCCATTTCTGTATCACAGTAAGTCTATAGTAGAATACCAGTAAGTCTACTTTAGTCCATAGTTCATTCCCCAATCCTAAGGATTCTGGGATGGTGATACCCACTGTACCTCTAATTGAGAGGGGGCTGTGATCCCATTGGACCGATAGATGGGACTCTCTTGCTAAAAGTTGTAGACTCTCTCTGTTCCTTGGTATGATAGTTGTCCATCATCACCTCCATGTTAGTTGTCCTGGGTGAAATCAATGAACTGGAGAGTAGGTGTTGTAACTCCAATGAGATTCAGGATAAATGCTCCTTTTATAATCGAAAGAAAGTGTGTAGAAATACATTACCATTCAAATTATTTTATTTAATATATGTTATAATATCTCCACTTGAAGTGATTTTTTATAAATGTTCTCACATTCCTGAAATTAGGATACATTCTGAAAATGATGTAAATAATCAGAGTAATGTAGATTTCTGCTGTTGTTGTTCTTGCAAACCTGTATTTAAATAGGTATTCGATTTAGGTGAATGGAAAGGACACCAGAAGGAAATTGACCAAAACGTAATTAAATCTCCTCACTGAATATGGTACCTTTCCACTTTGACCTTTTACAATCAATAATCAAGGAGATCAATATTAGTATCATGTGTAATCTTAAAAACTGAAGGCAGAAATTGAAATTTCTCACTGCAGGTTTTCTTTCTGGTGGCAATAAAATTTCTCAGAACGGTAGTTTCTAGGTGCATATCAAAACTCCTTGCTAAAATCGCGGGATTGATGACTGACTGAGGTCATCATCCAAGAAACTCAGCAAAGCCTCATGAATAAACTTTGCTCTCTATACCATTCATCATGTGAACAACATGCAAAGCAAAGTGGGTTTCGTACTCATTGCTGAAATTGGCATAATGTGAAAGCCTTGTCCATGATATTTTTCTCTAAGGTAATTTCATAATATATTGGACGTTTCCATCTTAGGAGCAATGAACTTGATGGATTTTGGCAACCATACCCTCATATTGATTAATAAAAGTATTCCGTCAGATGGTTAGAAGCATATTATATTAGAGTTCAAAAGTGAACTGCTGCTATTAACTTTATCAAAACAACAGTGAAATATGGAGTGACCTAATTGGAAGCAACATAAAATTTAAAACCCAAAAATATATTTGCGCAAATGTGTTTGTTTATACCCATAAGCAAACGTGAGAGAAAGCTTGCAGTTTATGAAAAAATTTTTGTGAGTGAACATTTATCATAATGCCACGTGGAGAAGTTAATCCTAAACCTAAGTGCGGTGTGGTGTTTGGCTGTGGGTTGCACAAAAGGGTAAACTAGATTTACCATGGGACCAGAACTAAAGGTGAAGATATGTAAGGCACATTGTAGATAATAGATTTACTGTGAAGCTATATACTAACCACAGGTTGTCTTTTTATTACATCATATAAGGTAATTTACCAACCCACGCATGCAGATATGAGTGCATTTGCTCAATAATTCTAAAATCATTATAGTGTAATTTATATCAATGTTCCCTGCTGGGTCTTGGGATTTAGTTATCTCATTAAATATGCCCCCCATTAACAATGAAGAAAATATAAATCAAGGGAAAGTTACAACACTTTAATACCACCCTTTTCATGAAGACATATTTCATAATGTGCAGAAATGTATTCATTCACAGCTAAGAAAATATCTCTCTGCAGGAATCAAGTGAATCAAGGAAAAACATGAACAGTTTATAATCTAGGGTAGAGATGCAGCAGATACATATTTTGCCAAATGTTCAGTGGCAAACTATTAAAATTAGTATTTGTTTGAAGTTAAGACTGACAAAAATATCACAATCAAAAATGAAATTCTGGGGTATGATAATTAATCTTGAATTGTATCCAACAATTATTTATTATTATAATAATGTTACTAACTGAGGTCGATTTTCGATTTTTAAGTTACTTTTTACTATAAGAACCATAATTTCTCCACACTGACAGCTGTTCAGTTGCTCCTGTGATAATTAATAGATTGTCATTTTAATCTGAAGTCCTTGGAAGAGAAAGATATTTTTGGCTAGCTTGGCCAGTATGCATTACTGCAGCTGGTGAGGTTGCCATCAAATGAAGCTTGCTTTCTTCTATTTCCCTAATTACACAAAATTAAAGATTTATCTCTTCCTGAACTCCTTCTGGATATTCAGGATTGGTTGATGGAACGAATGGGATTTCATTGAATCAGTCACATGAACTGAAGCTGTTAACACTGCTTGAAGATGTTTTCTAAATTTTTTCAAAAGCAAACTTAAGATTGCTGAAGACACATTTTTATATATAATATCATAGCAACTGCCTTTTTTATACAGTACAACGTTTTCTTAAAATTTTTATTATAGTAACATGCATACAACCTAAAATTTGCACTTTTAACCGTATTCAAATATATAATTCAGTGCTGTTAGTTACATTCACAATGCTGTGTTACCATCACCACCTTCCATTACTAAAACTTTACAAATAATCCAAATAGAAACTCTGTACAATTTAATCATTAATTCCCCGTTCTCTACCCCCATCCCCTGGTACCTGTATTCTAGATTCTAACTCCATGAATTTGCTTATTCTAATAATTTCCTATCAGTGAGTTCATACAATATTTGTCTTTTTGTGCCTCGCTTATTTCCCTCAACATGATGTTTCAGGGTTCATCCATGTTGTCATATGCATCAGAACTTCATTCTTTTTTATGGCTGAATAATATTCCAATGTATGTGTATGTCACATTTTAATTATCATTCATTGGTTGATGGACACTTGGGTTGATTCCATCATTTGACAATTGTAATTAATGCCACTATGAATATTGGTGTGCAACTATCTGAGTACTTGCTTTCAAGTGTTTTGGGTGTATACCTAGAAGATGGATTGTTGGATCTTATGGCAATTCCATACTTAGTTTTTTACCACCAAACTGTCTTCCACAGCAGTGGCACCACTTTATACTTCTACCAATAATAAATGGATGTTCCTGTTACTCTACATCTTCCCAACAATTGTTCTTTTCTATTTTGTTAATAGCAGCCATTCCAGTAGGTGTGAAATTGTATCCCATTTTGGCTTTGATTGATATTTCCCTAATAGCTAATGATGTTGAACATTTTTTGATATGCTTTTTGGTCATTACTATATCTTCTTTGGAGAAATGTCTATTTAAGACTTTTACCCATTTTTAATTGGATTGTTGGTCTTTTTCTTGTTGAGTTGTAGGATTTCTTTATATATTCAAGATATTAAACCCTATCATGAGGTTTGCCAATATTTTTTCCCATTGAGTAGGTTATCTTTTTAAGTTCCTGATAAAGTCCTTTCATGCACAAAAGTTGTTGATTATAATGAGGCTCATTTATCTATTTTTTTTTCTTTTGTTGCTTGTGCTTTGGGAATACAGTTTAAGAAACCATTCCTAATACAAGTCCTGAAGATGCTCCTCTACATTTTCTTCTAGTAGTTTTATAGTTCTGGATCTTATATTTAGATCCTTGATCCATTTTTATTTGATTTTGGTATATGGTATGGGGTTAGGGTCAACCTTCATTGTTGTGCACATGGATATCCAGTTTTCCCAGCACCATTTGTTGAAGAGACTATTCTTTCCCCATTGAGTGAACTTGGCACACTTGTTAAAATTCAGTTGGGCATTAATGTGAGAATTGATTTCTTAACTCCCAATTTGATTATATTGACCTATATATCTGCCCTTGTGTCTGTACCATGCTGTTTTCATTACCGTGGCTTCCTCAACATTATAAATGGCATCAATGTAAAACACAAAGCTAACATCATACTTAGTGGTGAAAGACGATCTTCACTCTAAGATCTGGAACAAGAAAAGGATGCTCACTGTTACCACTGCTATTCAACATTGTGCTGGAAGATCTAGATAGAATGATGAGAAAATAGAGAAAAAAATTAAACAGAATCAAAATTTGAAAGGAAGAAGCCATACTTTCTTTATTTTCAGTTGATGTGATCCTATATACAGAAAATCCTGAAAAATCCACAAGAAAGCTACTGGAAATAAATGAATTCAACAAAGTGGTGGGGTACAAAATCAACATGAAAAATTCAGTAGTTTTTCTATATATTAGTAATGAAAGAAGAAATCAAGAAAGTAGTTCCATGTACAGTAACAACTGAAAGAATGAAATATCTAGGAATAAATCTAACCAACGATGTAAAGGACTTATACACATAAAAATACAAGACATTGCTGGAAGAAATCAAAAAAGATCTGAATAAATGGAAAGACATTTCACATTCATGAATTGAAAGTTTTTTGGTTTTAAAGAGGTTAATTTTACCAAAGCGGCTTGCAGATTCAACACAATCCCAATCAATATTCCAATAGTCTCCTTTGCAGAAATGGAAAAACCAATCATCAAATTTATACGGAAGGATAAGGAAAGGTGAGGAAGGGTGAGGAAGGGTAAGTGACCACAAATAGCTAAAGCCATCTTGAAAGAGAAGAATAAAGTTGGCGGCATCTCACAAACACTTGAGAAAATTTGGTCTCAAACATTGGATTTATAAATATGACACAGTTACATAATAGACTTTCAAGGTGACAATTTCTATCTGACTTCAGCTCAATTTATATGCTCAACAATTTCAGATGATCTTTAGTGTGTCATTTAAGAAATACTTAACTCTAGATGCACACTAGTTTATTTTTTCTCATTTATAATTATTTATTGAGATATAATATTCATTCTTCAAAATTCAATATTTTATGGTGTACAATTCAATGGTTTTGAGTATATTCCCAAAGTTCTACCACCATCATCAATATTTAATACCAGAACATTTTTGTAAACTGTCGAAAAAATCTCACACTCATTGTTAGTTCCCACGCCTCCCCTCCCCATCCTCTCCTTCTCCCAGCCCCTGGTAATAATCTAACTACTTTTTGTCTCTCTAGATTTTCCTATTCTGCATTTTTGC